>CAJGYO010000007.1:107310884-107544335 GCA_904845875.1 Miscanthus lutarioriparius | reverse complement strand
GTCGCCGTCGGCGGCGGCGGCAGCGCCGCAGCGGCGTGTCTTCGCGGCGCTCTTCGCGTTCCTGTGCTCTGGCGTAGTCGTCCTCGGCGGCGTGCACGTCATTGGAGGTGAGCTTTCCTTCCCATTTGCCTCCTCACTGGACTGTCTGCCTTCTCCTGGCGTGAATTATTGGATCTTAGGTGGGGTTTAGGTGGGTCGCCGGAATTGTACTGTCACGAGAATCGTGTGCTTCGAGCGTGGTGGGATTAACAATGATTTGGGGGGAGAAAGTTCTCATTTTTAGATACAATTTTGGTATGTGTTTGGTGTTCGTTGTTGGGAAGGTGAGGAAAAAGTCGGTTCCTTCCTTTTTTTGTGGGGGCGTTGCGGTAGATCTGAGGGTCTTACAACTCCCGGGAAAATTGCAATTTTCTCCTTGGATTCTGTCCGTTAGTTAATGATTTCATTGGAAACGCGCCAGTGGCACCTGGGTTGGAACGTTAGCAAGTGAATACATTATACTAGTGATGGCGTTTGCTTTTGACTGATTTTTACTAGAACAGGAAAAGCTCACACCATCACATGAAGAATGTGTTTGTTGGTGTTTATGAATTCAAGCATGCTGAATCCGCTTGGTTTGTTTCTTCTCTACACGAGGTGCTGATGTTCTTCTCTGATGCAGCATCATTCCGGCCGGTGCTCAGGACCGCGTGGCCGTCGGCGACCCTGAACGCCATTTCCTCTGATGCCAGAGCGCAGGAAGCTGGCAGCAGCGCTGACACCGTGTTGCCGTCAGTCCAAATCCAGCACGCGGTTGCCTTCCCGGATCGTGTTCTCCTGATCCTCAAGGACGGGTCGTCGCTGCCAGCTACTGAGCGGTTTGAGTGCTTGTACTCCCCTGCCAACTCCTCGGGCTGCGCCGACCACCCTCTCGGCCGCCTCCTTGCCAGATGGACCCAGCCTCGTCCATTGCCCTGCCGAGCCATCTGGTGTGGATGTCTCTCTGTCCCTGTCCCTGTCACCCCCGGTGGCGCCCGCTACAATGGGACAGGCTTGTGTATACTGCACTTGTTGACAGCAGGGACAACTCCACCATTGTGTTCGCCAAGGATGAACCTCCGGCCAGGCCGTCTGGGTGTGGCATCGAGGTATCAGTGCGTCTTTGGCCGTGACCTGTCAAAGCCAAAGCATGTGCTCACATCCCTGTGATTTCGGCTGCACAAGAGATTTTCCGTGTGTGACACCAGTTCGCATTCGCCGGTATCTCAGGATGACAACTAATCCCAATCGCAATGGAGACAGTGATGACAAGCCTATGTTGGTCTCCATCAGGACGAAAGGCCAGAGGGACTCTACGCTGCCATCAATAGCTGAACCTGAGCCACTTCCTCGGTATAACAGACATCGGCGGCAAAAGGCACATTCAATGTGTGTATGCACCATGCTTCGCAACCAGGCAAGGTTCCTCCGAGAATGGATCATCTACCACTCGCATATCGGTGTGGAGCGGTGGTTCATCTACGACAACAACAGTGATGATGACATTGAGCAGGTCCTCGGTACCATGGATCAATCAAGGTACAATGTGACACGCCATCTGTGGCCATGGATGAAGTCTCAGGAGGCTGGTTTTGCACATTGTGCTCTCAGGGCCCGAGAGAACTGTGAGTGGGTGGGGTTCATCGACATCGACGAGTTCTTGCACTTCCCTGGCAACCAGACTCTTCCAAATATTCTCCAGAACTACTCAAACAGGCCACGGATCGGCGAGCTCAGGGACGGCATGCCACAGCTTTGGTCCCTCAGGTCGGACTAAAATTCCCAAGAAAGGCGTTACAACAGGTTACACCTGCAGGCTTGCTGCACCGGAGCGCCACAAGTCAATTGTCAGGCGGACACACTAAACCCATCACTCATCAATGTGGTGCACCACTTCCATCTGAAAGAAGGGGTGAGGTATGTGAACATTGGTCAGGGTACGATGCTCATCAACCATTACAAGTATCAAGTTTGGGAGGTGTTCAAGGATAAGTTTTCTGGGCGTGTAGCGACCTATGTTGCTGATTGGAAGGACGAGGAGAACGTTGGATCCAGGGACAGGGCACCAGGATTGGGGACTAAGCCGGTGGAACCAGAGGATTGGCCACGTCGGTTCTGTGAAGTATTTGATACCGGTCTTAAAGATTTTGTGCATAAAGCATTCACAGATCCAGCCACCGGAAGTCTTCCATGGTAGATCATGGGTAAACATTGTATTTGATCCATGGTAGATGATGGGTATACACAGACAGGGAAAGAAACACAAAAAAGAGTTAGGTAGAAGAGTGATTTGCTCTTTGGTAAATTTAGCCTTCAGGTTTTCTTTTCCTGTTCTTATTTCTCGTAGAGCCATCCATTTTTTTTTACATATCTAAGGAAAGGATTCTTTTGTAGGATGTAGATAAAGATAGGTAGCACGTTCACTGTAAGTTTTCTTGATGAAAGAGGGAATGAATAGGATGACTACTTGACTTTCTTCTTCTGATTTTTTACATTGCCGAATGCTCTCATACCTCAATAGATATTGTCACCAACTCTGCGATTGTGAACATTTTTTTTTGGGAGGAAACTACACTGAATTCTGTAAGAACAAGCTTGTAGTTTGTGATGAAGAAAAGGATGGTGCACCTTCCTTGCACCTTGCTGTAGTAGTGGTCCTGATCCTGAAAGAATATTTGTCCCCTCAGTGAAAAACCACACAGAACATTGTGCTTTTGCTGTTTTTTCACTTTACATTTACATAATGGCAACTTTATGTTCAGCATCTTTATCTGTAACTTGTAGTGCTGGGAAAAGCATCCTCTTGCATCAAATCAGCATGTTTAGAAGGAAAAGGAAAGAACCAGACCAACCTCAGATCACTCTCATAACCTTTGTTTTCTTCCCCATCTTTGGTCACTGAGCTTTCAACCGTTAGCCCACAAAACTTGACACAGAGATGTTAGATAAGCACAGGCTATGAGGCTAGATAAAACCTAGTCTTCTATTTTGGTGCAGCATTGATCTTTACTTTATCATCTAAAGTCCGATGACAGGGTGGCATTGCCTGGACTGGATCAAGGTCCCAGTTCCTTTTTTGTACCACTATTCCTAGGTTTATCAGGGACAGGCTAATCATACTGGAGTCAAAAGCAAGGGGAAGCAAACAGGCACAGCCTTTGCAGTATCCTATTCTGAGACCCACCCCTTGTTCCTGATGCTAGTTTATCTGTAGTAATCAAGGAAAACTATGGGCCACAATACCAAAGCTGGCACAAGTGTGTGCAGTGCACCGGGTTGGTGGCGCCTTCTGGTGATATTGCCATCTGAAGATGGCGCCGAAACAGGTGAGCGTGGCTTGTAGAGTAAACTACAAATCTGAGCTGCAGTTTGGTACCACGTGAGAACAGTATTTATATATATACTAGAGCTGAAAATAAAATAACGTCCACATGCATGGATGAAAATAATGGTGAATGATACAATAAAATGCATGTATGTTTGTATGTAGAGGTAGACACATGAGCTGCCATGATAACCGGGTACTTTTGCCTGGTTGGAGGCTTGGAAGGTTCTTGCGTTGGACAGGAGGCCTGAATTCCTGGCAGGTAGGCTGGCACATCTTTCGTTGTCCCAGCCTCTGGCATGGCACATCATGCCATAACAACGTCTGAAAATGCTCCTCCACTATTCAAACCTTAAAATCTTTCAACTGTGCTTGATTATTAGCTCAGCTTCTGTTGCAGTGTGCCACAGCCAGCCCAGCTGCATTATCTCTGCATGTTGGAGGGATCACGAGACATTGCTGCCTGGGATGCAGAGCGGCCGGCCCCTCCTAGCGTTGCACTCCCTCCGTCCAAAAAAAAAAAAAATTTTGCAATCATGAAATCTGTGTTAGTTAAATTAGCTTTACTTTGACTAAGTTTATACTTTATGGTATTAGCATTTACGTATCCAAATAAATTTATTATGAAAATATATTCTATAACTATATTTATTTTATATCATGAATATTAATATTTTTTATATAATTTTAATCAAAATTTAAATGGTTTGACTTTTTAAAAAAGCGATAATTGCATTCTTTTACGTAAGGAGCACATTGTACAACTGGACAGGCCTGTGTTCATGATACGGGGCAGGCAGAACTGCTGCAGATCCGTGTGTCCTTTCACCGGCTTCTTCCTCCTGCATATTGCAGCTCTTTTGACGCGGGTATCTGCAGCCAGATCTGCACATGGATTCTTCCTGCCTGACAAAACTAGTAGACCGAATCCTTGTGCATTTGGTACTCAGGGCGCGTTTAGTTCCAACCCAAAAACCAAAAATTTTCAAGATTCCCCGTCACATCGAATTGCTGCTTGGAGATTAAATGTAGATGAAAAAAAACTAATTGCACACAAAATCGCGAGATCGAATCTTTTAAGCCTAAATAAGTCCATAATTAGACAATTTTTACCAAATAACAACGAAAGTCTTCAAGAAATTAAAAGCAAAAAATTTTCGGAACTAAACGCGCCCTCATTTCAGTACCATCGATTGCTGCTTGCGAGTCGCTGACAACCTCGTGGCCTGAATCGTCTAAAATGATTTTTTTGTACGTACAGAAAAGAAAAAAAAAGGAAAAGTTTAGTAGTAGCTGGCATCGAAACGAGACCGCAAATTGCATTCCGGTGTCGGTATGGGTTAGTCGGGGTCACACCATAGCACACCATCGAGGACCAGCTGATCGAGCAGAGCGCCGAGTCGCCGATGGCTGGCCTGTTCGGGCTTACCTATATTCGACTTATTCGGTGATTTTTAACCTAAAGCGATATTTTCTCTCACGATAATTCAACCAAAAGCAAGATTTTTCGATCAAGATTCAATGGTTCGAATGGGGCCATGCAAGTCGTGGTGACGCCCAAGGCGCACGTTGGATCCAAGAGAGTAATGACCTGCTGACCAGATCAGATGGCTGCCGTCATTGGATCCGAGAAGTGCTGGATGCCGGGCTGCCGGCGACTTGTTGTTGGTGCCTCGCCTGACTAGCGTGCGTCAGATAAAAATTACTACAGTACTTCCTTTGTGTTTCCAATTAGAAGTAATTTTGACTTTTCTAGATATATACTTTGACCTTTTATCTAGAGCACAATCTCCATATATAGCGAGAGCTACGTATCGATTTCCAAATCTACAATTTAGGGATACCCTGCGTTAGAGGCTCGATATGTCTTGTGCAAGACGTACAACTTGGCTCGGATGGCCATTTTCGAGAAAAGGAATCATGACACGTGTGCTCTTGTTATGCCCTCTGGATTTTGATTTTTTATCATCATTGATTACTCATTTGAATGTAGTTATAATACCAAATAAACACGACATTGACCAGTCGTCCCTGCCCCGTCACCCCTTTCAGGGTCCTCTTGCCGCCGCTTAGGTTCTCTCTTCTTTCTCTCTAGAGAATCCGTCGGTGACAAGGAGAGAGAGGATCCATCTCTCATTTACTAGATCTAATTTGATTAGATTTGGTCTAAATAAATCTACTGACGGCAGATGATTTTAGTCAGGAGCTTGCTACCTGCAATGGCGCCGTTCGCATGGTTGAAAAACCAGCCGAAATTCACTGTAGCCGGTTGAAATTCACTGTTCACGCTCTCACAAATTCCTTCAGATTCATCCAGATTCCTCCAAACTGTTCACGCTCTCACAAATTCTTTCAGATTCATCCAGATTTCTCCAAGCGAACAGGGCCAATGACTTCAAGGATGGCCACGATGAGGTCGTTGTTGCATGCATCGATTTCCTCCGCAAAGCTCAATTTATCTAAACGTGAGGGGTGCTCCTGGGCACTCCCTATAAGGACAGTAACTCTGAGGCATCAAACGTATCGTCAAGGGTTGCAGAGTGGAAATCAGGCATCAAACATGACAAATCAAGGATTAGAGGTGATGAATCTGCGGCCTATACTGTACCTAACGAGTCAATTGTTGATGTTCTTTCACCACTTCAGATACGTTTTGGATTGGTTCTAAAACGTTGGATCTTGTGACATGTCCAACATTTTAGGATTGATGATCATTGAGTTTGGTATAAGCACTCTGGCTTCGGTGTTCAACATGGCCATGTTCATTGATTGCATCGAGCAAAGCCACTAAGGAAAAGGAAGATGTAAGAATCTGAATCAAATATTTTATCTTTTTCACATGTAATTTAGAAAGGTACTGCATCGAGTTTTTTTTTATAAAACTACCTTCTTGGTAAACAAAAACAACATTATGGAAGTAGCTTTCAAGATAAATACACACATTTTTTTGTTTTTTGTAAAATAAATATAGTTATTTTGAAAACATACTCCTCCCTCTCGCAATACAAGGAGTCAACTAATCTCAACTTTGATTAGGTTTATAAAAAATAAGATCAATATTTTTATCTTCAAATAGGTTTACTATAAAAACTCTTATGGAGATGATTGAGTGGAAGTTGGATAAGGATTGGATGTATGACGCAATTAATCTAATAATGCTTATTTGGTATCACAAATATTAATATTGTTTTGTATATATTTGGTTAATGTCGAGATTATTTGACTTCTCAAAATATGAAATGAAGACTTATTTTATGACAGAGAGAGTACATGATACGAGATGGAGAGTTATTTTAGGACGGACAGAGTACAGACGAGTGATCAAAGTTTGAGAGGTTTTATCGGTTTTTCATTAAAGCGCAATTATACATACGAAGGTAAATAAAAGAGAAGACTGGGCTGGTGGGTCCAGAGATAGCCGAATGCTGCGTTCCTTCCGGTAGGAACACCTTGCACATTCCGTTGCTGCGCTGTGTAGCTCTCGAGCTCTATGAAAAAAAAATCAAAAAACAAAAGAAAAAAAAGTCGAGGAGAAATCAGAAAAGCGAACCCCAATCATACGCCGAATAACGCCGGAACCCGGAATATAACGTGGCAAATTAAATGGGCATGCAGACAGGAGGAGGTGACGCCACGGCCACGAGCTTTTC
The DNA here is from genome assembly GCA_904845875.1 of Miscanthus lutarioriparius. Classification (NCBI taxonomy): domain Eukaryota; kingdom Viridiplantae; phylum Streptophyta; class Magnoliopsida; order Poales; family Poaceae; genus Miscanthus; species Miscanthus lutarioriparius. The sequence goes on along the minus strand of CAJGYO010000007.1, from coordinate 107,537,342 downwards.
CTCCACTCTTCTCCTTTCTTCGTCTGAAATCTCCTCGTCGTTTTCTCCACGTCGTTTTTGGTCACTTCTGGCACATGTTCAATAATTCCTCATTGTAACGTATTCAAAACTGAATTTGCAACATGATTGGGCCAAGACCGGTATGGCAATTTAGCAGCTGCAAAGAACAGTTTTTCTGAGTTGATCACCAAACCAAGTGTCTACTGCATCAGAACTCAACTTTTCCATACCAGGAAAATTAGCATCAGAATTCTTGGGAGAACACACCAGACATTCAGTCTCTCTTTCCCTAGCCAGTACATCCATCCACAGCAACTGAATACAGATCAAGTATTTGCTGTTGCAGCACAGTCAGGAGGGTCTGCTCTAGAGACATACTAACATTCAGAACAAAGCTTTACATCTTTACCGTGCTTTTGGTCGCCAATCGGCTACAAACGATTTGGCAACACCTACTCAATTTCCTCTAACTGACAGGACGAACTGAAGATTCAGGCTTCGAAACTCTTGTCAGACAAAACCATGCTTCAATTTCTCGACAATCTCTACCTGTAAGAAGGCAACTCTCCTACAGGGAGCTCCCAGTTGTCGTTCTCATCATCATCAGAGGCCTGCTCCTTCAGCCCCTGGTTATCGTTGAGAGGATATGGGCCCTTGAAGCGCCTGCAGTGGAACGACCGCTCAGGGGTCAGTCGGAGTATTTTCTATGTTGTTGCTACAGCGCAATTGAACTCTTGAGGAACTTTGAAATTGCCAAAAACAATGATCTCCCCAGAAAGGGGAGATGTCCTTGATGAATGATGATAGATTTCATATAATAATAATAATAGTAATTCAGTATAAAGCTTGCTGAACTTTCCCACAATGGGGGATTTGATTAGGCATTTCCTTGCACTTTGACATGCCAGGGACATGCACACTCATGTATTCATGATCAAGAATAACACCCCGCTTTTCAAAAAAGCGATCAAAGAGTTATAAGAATGACCACAATATATGATGATGATCTGCAAACAGACTAAAATACCAAAGACAAAAATAGGACCATTTCACATGCACGGTGTCGGTGTTTCGAGTTATTGCGCGTCTGGCTCAGATGGTATGCTTAGAAGACATGATGTTCATACTGGTTCGGGTAGAAAGTCCTTATGTCCAGTTCGTCGCTGCTGCTCGTGTTACTAGCACTGAAAGTTTATAGTTGGGGTTACAAACGAGCGAGAGAGGGACATGTCCCAAGTCTCTGATGTGCGTGCGCTCCTAAGGTGTGTTATGGCGTGTGTTTTGATGTCTACAGCCGTGTAGTGTGGTCAACCGCCGTCCTCCCTCTTGGGGCGTCCTGCTTCCCCTCTTATAGACGAAGGGGAAGAGCAGGTTACATAGAGAGAAAGAGGGAGAAGAGCCAAGGAGAGGAAGGCTTCCAGGACCGCCAGGCTTTTCTTCTCCTTTATGCGGGTTCCGCCGACACTGCAGATGGTGACAGGGACGGCTCCATGCCGGGCACCTGTTCGCCGCTGATGCCACGCCCTGGCGTTATCAGCGGGTCGTGACATCCCATTCCGTCTCGGCGGGCGAGGCGACAAACCAGCGTGCTGGTCAGCGGCCACCACTGCCCTGTAGATTCGATAGCCGCAAGGAGCCCCAGGGCCACAGCAGTCTCGCGTGGCCGCGGGCCGAGTCCTCGGCACCCGCCCTGCTTCATCTCGCCTGGTGTGGAGCGCCGCCCCTTGCCGCCGTCGCTCGCCTAGGCTGAAGAACGAAGAGGCGAGATTTGGGATTGGGGAGCCAGGAGCAGCGAGCCTGCGTGGATGTGCCGCCGCCTGAAACCATCCTGTTCGTGCGTGGGAGAACTAGAGGATAAGGGAGATGTGGTGGAAGAGAGGGTAAGATTGAGAAATTTTTAGAGGTAGGGACGGTTTTGAGGTTTGTTGCCGCGTGGCGTGCGAAACTATATGGTGCGGAGCGACGAAAATTTAGACACAGAGTGTGCGATGGGTCTGTGACGTCAAACCATGACGATATGTTAACAAGTCATCGTAGATTTATCATCTTAGAAACAATCCGTCATAAATTACAGCATTCTATGATGATTTCTCAGAAGGTCACCGGTGAACCGTCATGTATAAGGGTATTTCTTGTAGTGGTTGCTGCCTGCCCCACCTGCTACACATGTCCGTATGCGCCTGCTGCTACCGCTGCCTGCCCCCGCCCACATGCGCTGCTGCTGCTGCGCATGCTACTGCTGCCTGCACCCGCCTGTTGCACGCACCCGCATGCGCCTGCTGCTGCTGTTGTGCGCCTACGCATGCCACGCTGGCTGTTGTGCATGCACGCGCAGGTACCACCTCTGCCTGGTGCTCGCTTCCCGTGTCTACTAATAAAAACACTTGCAACATGAAGCATTTGCTGTAATATACGTCTAAAACATTTAAAAACATATGCTTGCAACATATGTGTATAGCCACTGCAACATACACAATATCCAGATAAAAAACATGCAAAATACTTCTGAAAACAGTTAAAATATTTGAAACATACACTTGTAACATATGTGTATAGCCATTGCAACATATGCAACTTCCAGATAAACCCTTACAACTTGCAACATGGAAACACTTGCTGGAGTATAAGACTGAAATATTTGGAACATACTCTTGCAACATATGTGTGAAACATATGCAACATCCATATCAAAACGCTTGCAAACACACGTCCAAAACAGATAAATTTTTTTGAACAAACGCTTGGAATATTCATCAGAAACACTTGCAACATACGCATCATGTGCAACATCCCGATCTACTTTTACAACATCCATATGGAGCACTTGCAATATACCTCTGAAATATCTGAAACACTTGAAACATACGCTTGCAGCATGCGCTTTCAGCGTAGCATAACATCTCTATGCTGCTTGGGAGAATGGAGACTCGTCGGCATGTGGAGTTCACCGGAGCCAGTGGCCCAGCGGCGGCAGCTGCGCGACGCGACATGGAGGATGCGGCAAGGAGGCAACGCCCGCACGACTCGGAGAGGGAGCCAGATCCGCCGGGGAGCCCCTCGTGTTGGCCCTGCCGCGTTGGTCTGCTGGTGACCGGGGCAGCCGCCGCTGTTGTGCCTCCATGCCGAGGGCCGCTCGGGCCTCCTCATCGAGGCCCACTCACGCCGAGGCCGCTGCTCACGCCGAGGTCACTGCGCTGCCGTGCCAAGACGCTCGCCCACACCGCAGAGAGGGAAGGAGGGAGGGAGTAGCGTTGGAGGCATGAGAGAGAAGTGGTGGCTCATAAGGCACGCATGCGGGCATAGGCATGTCAGGACCGGGGTAAAGGCGTGGGCAGGTCGGGTCCAGGGACAGGCGCAGGCGGGGTGGCGCGGGTCGGAGTCCGTTCGTCCGGACGTCCTCATCCTAACATTATCGTTGATTCAATTGTTAATTTATTAATTAAGGAATACAAATTTTCTGGATTCCAACAGGAATGAACGAGTACAATCAAACAACACAGAGCCACAGTCCTTAGTCCAAATTCCACTTGAAGAATAATAAACAAAGTTAACTTACGAAAACAAGAGACAAGGCTTAGGCCTCTATTCTATTCTAAATTTTCCATCTAAACTTGTTGAAGAATTCCATTGCCAAAGTTGCTGCCCTCTTCTAGTGATATTCTCTCTTTCTCTTTAGACAGCTGCGGCAAGTGTCTGATTCAATTGTTAATATTTGGCTTAAAGTTAAACATGCACATTAATGCTTAATTACCTTATAAGATCATCCTTTTAATAATTTATTATGTTAACATTTCTTGACTATTTACATAGTATATATGGCCATTAATTGGATGAGATGCCATAGAGAGTCGTCGTCGCTACGATAGGAACACGGCTCCTGGGCTGCAGTAAGCTTGGTAATCATGTCCTTCAAAACAGACGGGCAGCTTGTGCTCAGATGCTCGAGGCCGTCGGTCTTGACGAACTCTCTGAGATTTGCTGGATCCTCGAGGAATCTCAGGCAGGCCTCCTTAAGCCCAAGGCAATGGTGCTCCACGGCGAACGCCAGGATGACCGCCACTGTTGTCACATCCACAAGCTTGGATAGCCTGTCTTCACAAACCAGCCTCAGCCTTTCCATTTGATACCTATTCGCCGACGCGACCAGGTCCGGGAGCATCGCCGCCGCCGTCTCCGGCGGCAACGAGTCGGTGTACATGTAGTGGAGAAACGCCTCGAAGTCCTGCGCCTCCATGTCATCGATCTGTACTACAGTGACTGCTGCACCGTTGTTGTTGTTGGTCGTAGTCTTCAGGCTGCTGGAGAGGGAGAGCTCGGCGTGGAACACCGGTGATCGGGCCATGAGCACACACCTGTGCGCCGCGAACGTCCTGGTGTCCACCTGGAACGTCACGTCCGCACCCTCCTCGGTCGCGAGGAGGCGGCCTAGGTGACGGTGGAGGTCCGACGGTGGCACCACCACTGCATGGTCCACTACAGCAGGTGGCGGCTGTGGGATTATTGCGCCGGTGGTGGCGTCGACGTCCAGGTCCATCGTCTGAATCTCCTTGCCGGTGACGACCGTCAAATCACACCTGATCGTGAAGCGGTCGTCCTTGAGGAGATGCTCAGATCTCTCCAGTTCGTATCTCCTGATGAAACTCTGGAATCCCCAGTCCTCATCACGGAAGGTGTGCTCGGCGACGAAGGTGTAGTGCGGCACTGGCTTCTCCGTCCCATGGTCGAGCAAGCTAAACGTGAACCGTGCTCTCACGCCTAGGGGATCATCGACGACATTGTGGTCGAGCTTGAGGAAGATGGATATGTAGTCGGAGCAAGTCGAGTTGGAGCCGTTGGGGTAGTAGCGGATGTGCCAGCTGTGGCCGCCGACGCGGAACGATCGGGACCTGATGTCGCGGCCGGTCGGGACAGCATCCTTGGTGCCGGAGTAGCCGTTGATCTTCAGCAGGTGCTGCCCGCTCTCGGTGCTGCCGACGATGGCTGACGCGGACCGCAACGGCTCGCCCCTGCTGCCACCGATGCTGGACGCCGTGATCGGCATGGGAGGCTCCAACGGTCTGTGGAGATCACGGCTTTGCTACTTCAGCTTCTCTCTTCTTGCACGAGCTGCATTATTTCGAGTGCAGAATTTTAGATACATACACGACGAATCTTATAACACGTCTAATATTATTCTTAATATTACTAATTGGGTCGTCAAAACAATCAAAGGGTTTGCTGGTTTGGTTGTAAAATCTAGGCATGGATGGTTTGATGGCTTGAGCCTCAAAACCATTGGTAGAGAGTTTGTTGGTTTGGTCCTTAAAACTAGGTGTGGATGGTTTGATGCTTTGGGCTTCAAAATCATCGACAGCGTATTTGACTTGTTTGGGCTTGAAAACCAGGGAGTTATAAATTGGCGGACACATGGTGGCATCTCGAAGCATGCGTTGAGGCAAATCAGAGTCAAGAAAGCGCTGGGTCAGTTGGATCATTGACGAAAAACTTGGATGGATTTGCCCTAGGGTTTTATTTGGGTCGTGTGTTTCATGTAGGGCACTTTGGATATATGGTGGGCGCCTATATATGAGGAGTGGCTGTTGGGACAGCCATCCAAGTGGAGGAATCTCTCTCGTTTGTTGTGTGTGAGACAAGGTTTGGGTGAGAAGGAGGGAGAGAGAGGAGAGACTCTTGTTCTTTAGCTTTTTTGTGATCTAAAGATTTGAATTGCTAGGAGTGGCTTGTAGTCGGATATTCGAGCTAATCAAAGATTCATCATCAAGTTCCTCCTTATCTCCTCTCCTGTGTGCCTCCAAATTTTTGTGGAGTTTCGTCACTCTTTGGGGGTTGGGGGGGTTGGAACTGCATGTAATCTGAGATCTTGAGTGTTTGTATGTGGTTTTGAAGGTCTTGGAACTTGTCCATATCATGGCTTGATGCTCAACTATCTCTCTTCAATTTCCTCACCCCAAAACCCCACCTTTTCTACCTTGTAAAATTCTTGAAGATCTTTTAGTTGAGGTTTTTGGGACATTTCTTTGGTTCGAATAGGTGCCATGAGCTATTGGGAACATGTCTAAGCTTTGCCTTCAATCAATTTCCTATGAGCACCCTCAAATCATCCTCTCATGAAAATTATCAAAACCCCGATTTAAGAGGGTGTTTTCAAATCTGGTGGTCGAACATTGATCTTTTGGATGTGAATTTTTATGGGCACGTTCACATCATCTTAGGGAAGGCGCATGCAAAATTTCAGCTCATTTTGACTTTGTTTGATCAAGTTATGACCTTTTCTATCTCGGATTGACATGCTGAAAACAGGGTGTCCATACCAAGGGGCTGTTTGGTTGCCACCCTCGCCTGGGGAGCGACACCAGACAACAGCATCCGACCCTAGGCGGCGTTGATGCCTGGCGAGGCACGTTTCCTAGAGTGGGAACCAAATGGGCCCCAAAACACAGAACCTCCACACTCTGGGTGATGAAAATGGTTTTTCTTGTGTTCCTAGGTGCTTCCCCGACTTGCCCTTACTTCCGCTTGATGTTTAGGATCTCCTAGCTCCAAGTCCTATTGTCACGTTATGGTCATTGGGACTTGAATTTCCTAGTGGAGAGTTTGGTTGGGTTGCAATCGGGACATAGGTTAAATTTTTGCAGAGAATTTTAATTGTCACTTCTATTCACCCCTATCTGATCTCCGTTTTGGTTTTAACAATATCTTATTGGGAACACAAAGATTTCATAAATTAAATAAACCTTTTGTTCTCCAGACGGGAAGGTTGGTTTAACAATCCCGTTTCTCTGAAGTACAACAAAGTTCGTGTACTCCTTCCAATTTAGTTGTTCCTTTCTTGACATCTGTTCGCCGTTTATCATTTTTACAGCGTAGTGGCGTGTTCACAGTGATCATACTGAAAGATCAATTGCAGTAAATAAAAGGGACTCCAACCATAAATTTGAGTTTTGCTCAAGGTCACTCAGTGCTATCAATAATACAACGGATAAGCTTGAAGAAGATTGGGCATCAATGGATCGAATGTCATCATGCACATTTGACCAAGTATATATGAGCAAGAGAGACGACTGAACACACCTGAGTCACCGAATTAGCTTAGAGAGGTGATGCCGATCGATTTTGTTGAATTTGGAGATGACTTGGCGTGTGGTTTGTCGTGGCAGGCATGGTTGTGAGAGGTAGGACACAAGCATATTTATAACCGAGTCAGGTAAAACAAACATGGCATCATGGAGAAGGATCATTATAATTTGTCACAAACATAAATAAGACACCTAACTTTTTGTTGCAGCATGGGTGGTGGTGCGATGCTTGTGAAACGGTGCGTGTTGAGGTTCCAATCTAACGAGCTATTGCCTATAGTTGCTTTAGGTGCTAGTTGATTGGTTGTTGCTTTTTGTTGTTGTCGGGCTCTTTTGGGGTTTCTTGTTGTTTGTCTCAGTTTCTCCTTTTTTTAATATAATCGGTATAGTCGACAGCTCACTTGCCTGATTTATATAAAAAAGGCAGCTAACTTCTCCAGATTTCTTGCAAGCAATCGGCAACGGGCAACGTGTGTAAAAGAGCTACGTACGAAACAGCACTTATGCAAGCTTCCTAAACCACATAACCTCTGCAATCCTTTATTCCTGGCTTTGATAACCCTGGTTCTCGACTTCTCGTTATGCCAATTTCAACGTGGGAATTCAGCTAAGGCGGATGCCTTCTTATCAGTGGTTCAAGCAAGGCACAAGTCACCATAAAACTCTTTGGGAGGTTTGTTATGTCTTTTTTTCGCTAATGCCCTGCTGAGGACATCCGTCCGGGCGTGTCCATCCGAACTCCCTGTTTTTGGGCCTGCGCAGCTACCGGGCCCAACAGGCAACGGGTTTGCTCCATCTACGCTCTCTCGTCTATCTCTACACAGCGACATCCGACAGAAAATCCCCCAACTCCCCACACGCTTCGCTCATCGCGGCTCACCGCGCCGTCCACCCACCCCAAGCCACCTCGCCGCCACGCGGCGCCCCCATCCTACATCGTGCCGCGCCCACTCCATCTCGCTGCGCCCCATCCCCACCGCGCCGTGCCCTGTCCCCGCCCCTACGCGTCGTGCCCCGTCCCCCGTCCGCTGTGCTTCGTGCCCCATCCCCCGCCACGTCAAGGTGCTACCGACGCTGCCATTCCCCTGGCAGATGGAGGAGCTTCATGTGACGCCGCCCCGCTGGCGAGTTGCCCACGCCGCTGCCGCACCGGCGAGCTCCATGCGTCGCCGTCGACCTCTACGCCGGCATCGAGCTCCGCAACAACGAGCCTCCATTTCTCCAAACTGCAAGGTGACATTGCGCTGAATGCCCATGTTGCAAGAGTATATTTCAAGTGTTTCAGATGTTTCATCTGGATGTTGCATGTGTTTCATCTAGATGTTGCAAAAGTAGATCGGGATGTTGCACATGTTGCAATGGCTATATTTCCAAATGTTTTATCTGTTTTTGAAACGTATGTTGTAAGTGTGTTTGTTTGGATGTTATATATGTTTCATACATATGTTGCAAGTGTTTTATCTGGATGTTGCATATGTTCTGCAATGGCTTTTCATGTGTTTTCAGGTGTTTTGCAAGCGTTTCAGATGTATGTTTCAAATATTTCATCTGTCTACAGACGTATGTAACAAATATTTTGTCTGGATGTTTCAAAAGTAGATCAGGTGTTACACATGTTGCAATGGTGCCAGTGGCTGGTGGACAGCGGCCTGTCGCAGGGCTTCAGCTCCTACCTAGTGCGGCATGCCTCGCCCTCTCCTCTGCTCTCCCTCCCCAACCGGCCCTTCCCTCCATCTCGCCTCGGCGTTGGCATTAGCGTTGGGGTGAGGGTCATCGAGGGTGCAGCATGCGTTCGGGCGCAAGCGCTGGCGTGGGATGGGATGCGGGGCGCGGGATGCGATGTGGGCGTAGGTACGAAAGCAGCGTTCGGACGAGTCCTATGACCGGACGTCCAGACGCTAGCCCTTCCCGTTTTCTTGAGGTATTTTTGTTTCCTCCCCTCTAAAATAACCTGGACCATTGCCTGCTGCTCGCGAGTCGCTGACAACCTCATGGCCTGAATCATCTAAGATGATTTTTTAGGTATGGAAAGAGAGGAAAACTTAATAGCTGAACGAATACTTTTGACCAGAAGTGTGGAAATACTCGGGCACCGAAACGAAACCGCGAATTGCATTATGGTGTCGTTGTGGGTAGTTTTTTTTTTTTTTGGTGCGTGGGTGGGGGGCACCGAAACGAAACCGCGAATTGAGTCGCTGACTAGAAGTGTGTGTAGTTGGGTTTGGGTCACACCACACCTGACGCGCTTGCGAGTCGGGCCGAGGCAGCGAGGCACACGTACACGTTGGATCCAAGAAAGTAGACAGGGAAGGGTGACAGGACACAGGAGCTTTCCTCCTTTCTTCGCCTGAAATCTCCTCAATCCTCATCCTCGCGTCCATTTTGGTCATTTCTGGCACATGTAACATGTTCAATAACTCCTCATTGCAGCGTATTCAAAACTGAATTTCCAACATGATTGGGCCAAGACCGGCATGGCAATTTTTGCAGCCGCAAAATAACAATTTTCTGAATGAGACTAGATCACCGAATCAATGTCTACTGCATCAGAATTCATCTTTTCCCCCACCAGAAAAGTTAGCATCAGAATTCTTGTGAGAACACACCAGCCATTGTACATCCATCCACAAGAACTAAATACAGAAAAAGATCAAGTATTTGCAGCACAGTCAGGAGGGTCTGCTGCTCTCTGAGACATAACACACTCAGAACAAAGCTTTACATCAGTATACCGTGCTTTGGCCGCCAATCGGCTAGAATCGATTTGGCAATACCTACTCAATTTCCACCAACTGACAGGAAGAACTGAAGCTGGAGGTGTTGAAACTCTTCTGCAGTGCAGACAAAAACCATGCTTCAATATCTCGACTATCTCTACCTGTAAGAAGGCAACAATCCTGCGGGGAGCTCCCAGTCGTCATTCTCCTCCTCATCAGTGGTCTGCTCCTTCGGCCCCTGATCATCACTGAAAGGGAATGGGCCCTTGAATCGCCTGCAGCAGAGTGATTGGGTTCAGTTAGCAGGAGTCAGGAGTTTCTTATATCGTTGCTACAACTCAAATGAACTGGATGTACTTTGAAAGGACCAAAAACAATTATCTCTTTCAAAGGGAAATGTCATTGATGTCAGATTTTGCAAAATTCAGCATAAAGCTTGCTGAAACTTTGGAATGGCAAAAAACAAACATGTCTTCACAAAGGGGAGATGCCCTTGATGCTAGGTTTTGCAAAATCCAGCATAAAACTTGCTGAAACTTTGGAATAGCAAAAAACAAACATGTCTTCAGAAAGGGGAGATGCCCTTGATGCTAGATTTTTGCAAGATTCAGCACAAAGCTTGCTGAATGTTGCAACAATGGGTATTCGATCAGGCATTTCCTTGTAGTTGAACATGCCAGGGATGTACAATCGTGTATTCATGATCAAGAATAACACCCCGCTTTTCAAAAGGTGAACAAGAGTTATACCGGTGTAAAATATGATCACGATGGTACACAAACAGCCTAAATACCAAAAACAAAAATAGGATCTTGAATGGACCATTTCACATGCACAGCTATTTCCATTCAGAAAAAGATCGGTGCTGGGATGCTAATGTCTGTAAAACTAGCTGTCCCACCATGAGGATCATGAATGTCAACAGTAGAATGGTTGGCAACTTGGCATGCTAATGCCTAATGAGTTTGGCAAACAAACTATTGCTGTCAGATATTCGATCACATAGCATCCTAATGTAGTGCTCTATGTACAACAACTTGCACATAGGATATGTACATAAAATCAGTCACTAACACTTGCAGTTTGGTCTAAAACTAAGCTAAAAGGTCATAAAATCAGCAATCATATCATTTACTATATAGCATCTAAAATTCTAAGACAGAAAACACAGAATGACTGAATGAGAGAGACCACATCATTGATCCCAACTACCCAAGCAACTATACTGTACGCACGAATCGACAAAGCATATCGATCAAGAACGCACCTCCGGCGGAACCTCCTCGCCGCCGACCGCGCCTTGCACTTGCGCTTGTCCCGCGCGTCCTCGTGCCTCCTCCGCCTGATCTCCTCCATGACGCCCGCGCGGGACACCTGCCAGTTGAACCGCCGCAGGAGCTCCTCCCCTTCCACGTCCTCGTCTCCCGCGTCCACCTTCGCGTTGTGGTACTTGGGGTTGGCCGCCGGCACCAGCGACAGCTGGGAGGGGGCGGAGAGGGCGAGGGTGGTGGCGGGGAGCGGCCGCCGCGGGAAGGAAACGAAGGTGGCGTTGGAGGAGGGGAGGCGGACGCGACGAGTAGACGGTTGCGGCCGCGGAGGTGGTGGTGGTGGCGGCGGCCATGGTGGTGGTGGACTGGTGGTGATGCCGGCCGGCCGGCGAAGACGGATCGGAACGAGAGGCCTCGACAGAACGAACCCACCCACTGTTTGTAGAAGGACCTTGTTGATGGGCCTGATGGGCTTTCTCTTAAAGGATTTAGCCCACGGATCAGCCCAGTGCGGCTGAAATCTGCAGGCCGGATAGTGTTCAACGGGCACTGCAATTCCCTCCTGAAGTGATAGTGATACAAGTTCTTGCTCCACGTTATTATGCACCGATGGATCCAAAACACTTTGCAAAGGTTACTTTGATTAACCGCCGTGCAATAATGCTCTTCCGTTCACATCTTTTAATTTTGCTTATACTCCAAGTTTACACAAAGATTATTGCAGAAGCATAATTATATAAACGATCTACCTGACGTCCGGATGCATCGGACACAAGCCCACATCTCACTAAGCAGCTCACCACTCACCTTCCCTCACAAAGTCTTATCCATTCGCTCGCGTCCTGTGGCACTCCTGGCCTCCATCTCCTCCGTTCCCCTCTTCATCACCAGCAGTTGTGGTATCCTCCCCGGTCATCGATAGATCCTGTGTGAGCACCCATCCAGCCATACCCTTGTGCTCTCAGCCTCACTACTGGTAACCTTCGTACCTCCGCTCCTACCACCATCTTTCGCATGCTCTGTGTCGCCGCAGCTCCTCGAGGGGCTCGGCCCACCTGCGCCGCCCATCTAGATTCGTCTCGCCCACCGCGGCCTTCTCCATCCGCCCGTCGTGGCTGCCTTCACCGCGCCGCCTGCCTGCCTAGACTCGTCCTGGCTGTCGTGGGCCCATCTGCCTGCCACGGCCGCCTCCACCATGCCAGTTCGCCGTGCCGCCCGCCTGGATTCACCCAAGCAACAAGAACTTTTAAGTGTTTCAAACTTATGTTTCAAGTGTTTCAGATGGTTTAGATGTATGTTATAAGTGTTTCATATGGATGTTGCATATGTTGCGATGGCTATACACGTATGTTGCAAGTATCTGTTTTAAATGTTTCAACTATTTTCAAACGTATGTACAAGTGTTTTATCTGGATGTTGCATATGTTTCATATAGACATTGCAAGTATATGTTCCAAATGTTTCAGCTGCTCCAGACGTACTTTGCAAGTATTTTATGTTCCAAGCGAATGGGACGGTCGAAGTGACGCGATGCGCATCCGCAAGAGGCGGGGCACGTGGATTCCCACGTGCGCGCATGAAACGGAACACGCGCGGGCGGCCCCCGCATGCGTGTGGGAAACAGAGTGGGCGCTGGCGATCCCCGCGCGCGGGGGGAACAGAGCGGGTGCGGGCGCGTGGGCGGGCGGCGCATGAAACGGAATGTCCAGACTCTTAGCGCTAGGTCTCCAGTTATATAAAATATGTTATTACTTGGTAAATTTAGCTGTCATTATAAATAGAACACCTTGTTGTTATCTTTTGGTGATATATGCAAAGTAGAATGCCATTATTATCCTTGGAATTGGAAATAAAATATGATAGCCATCAATGGACATCACAGTAAATTGATCAGGACTAAACTCGTAGCATCTACTAGATTTAGTCATTCTCATTCCACTAGATATACCTGGGTCCAAATTAATGCTATATATTTTGAAAATTTGGAGGATTAGTCACAAGCCTAGGAGTTATTAATTATTGCTAAAATATAGAATAATGTTTTCACCGTCTATATTTCTGTGTGTCTGCTTGTAGGACATACATGATACATACCTCACACAGAAGCTCCACCATACACCGTGATTGCTGTGATAGAGGGAAGAATGGCGACTATAGTTGTGATGCCTATCCTTGGATGTTTCATTCTTTCACAATGTAAGTTCAGATCATAAAATCTGTTGAACCATAGTAATTTCCTGGACTTTCACTAGTATATAATAAGTAATATTGTACACATATGCGTTCTTTATTCATGCATCTAATAACAATTAATTAACTATTGTGCAGCTCCAACACACAAATCCAGTTGGGAGCGACAGGGGAACTTGCGGTTGCATCAAGGCGCTACCGTCGTGCAAGCGCAATTGCTTCTGCTGTTTATATTATTACCATAGCGGCCCCGAGCTATGCTTCGAGACAATGAATAAGTGCAAAAATCATCGCTGCACAGCATGAGAAGGCACGCCTCTTGTTATGGGCAAGGACGACTAATAATATTAGGGATGAATATGAGCCGTAAATGTTCACTGCCTAGTAATAATAAAAAATAAAGGATCACCAACAGGTTTTTTTAGCTTAATGGAATAATTTATGCTTCTCTGCTCTATCAGCCCTTTGGGACTCTTTGTCAGATGGCATCCTAATGTTGTGCTTCATGCACAACAACTTGCACATAGAACATGTACATTAAATCAGTCGCTAAAGCTTGCAGTTTGGTCTAAAACTAAACTAAACTAGTAAACTGTCATAAAATTAGCAATCATATCATTTACTATTTGCACCTAAAATTCTAAGACAAAGAACACAGAATAACAGACCACACCATTCATCCCAAGTTCCCAACTATACTATATGCACTGTTCGTCTTAAAAAACTAGTATACTATCTACTATCATTATGCCAGTTTGGTTTAGCCGCCAGGAACAGCGTCCACGTCACCCAAAAAATTTCATCCGTCCGATCTCCCCTCCCGATGCCCAGGATTGTTTTCGCTGGATTCTGTTAGAGCAGCTTCTCCTTCTTGAGTGCAGCTTCACCGATTTCGCCTCTGTTTTTCTCTAACATCCATGGCTTCTCATCCGAATCCGGTCAGCCAAATATAAACCCGGCTCCTGCTTCTCCTTCCCGATGCTTCTCACACAAAAAAAACTCGCCCCCTCCTCCGTCTCACACCCGACGCTCGCACCTCGCGACCTCGCCCCGACTGCCTCCGACGGCAACTGGCGCGAGCGGTGCACGGCGGCTGCGGCCGCTCTCCTCCTTCTCCTCCGCCACGCATGCCCCCCGTCTTCCCTTCCTCTCTCCCTCTCTCCCGGTGTCGCGGCGTGCCTGTCGGGCCCCAGCGTCGCTGCCTCACCGCGCAGCGCGCTGCCTAGGCGACGACGTCGCTGGCTCCAGCAGGCACCGCCGACGCCCGCAGCTGCGGGTTCCTCCCGATGCGGCTTGCTCCTGCCAGTCTGCGTCTCGTCCATAGGTCACGAAACCCTAGATGCCTTCCTCATCTCTTCCCCACGGTTAAGGATGGAGGCGATGGACACAGGTCAGGTGACACAGCGGAGCAGAGCAGCCGTGCAGCAACCACCCAGTGATTTGAACCAGGTACGTACTAGCTATGTTCTTTATCTGATGCATACGAAGATCGATTTGCTTCATTTATGCCCTCGAGTCAGTGCCTGCTGGTTGTCTTATTCTATTTTATATGCATGTAAAGATTGATTCATGTTACAATAAGGTACTCCGGCGAGTCTAATAAAACCTGGACTCTAAAAAATTAGATGTTTTTTTACTTATATACACTAGGTTATACCCATATCTGAGTGAGATTATAGCATGCATACCTCCATTATTTCCTTTCAATGAGTTCCTTATTTCTTAAATAGTGTGGATCAACTTTCAGAAATAGGGATACATGGGTAGTTTCCATTAGGTACCAATATATCCTAAAAACAAAAACAGATGGATGTAGTGTCATATTCAGATCACAACAGCTACTCCTATCATGGAGTCATACAGTTCTTGCTAAATGAGGTTAAACTGACCATGAAACACATCATTGTGGTATCTTGTGGAGGACATCCATTTTAGTATGTATCAGCTGAGCCTACTAAAGTCTGCCTTGTATGACGTTTGATTGAGGAAAAAAAATAGCAAGTGTTTTGTTTCAGCATGTTACTTTGCACTGATTACTTTCTGTTTTTGGATATGGTTGACTGTTCTTAAGATAGCAATAATTCTTTGTTTTTAGCGCTACGCCAGCAATGGAACACTACCTTTACCTGATAGAAAGCTAACTTGTGTTGTTTATATTCTGTTTTATACCAGCCATGTCAATGAATTTTACTGTTTGGGTGAGTTATAGTGGTGTGGTGATCCATGAACGTTTTCTATTTATTTCAGTTGTACCAGACTACCAGGACACCATATCTATAGTTTGTTGTCAATCTCATATTGATACATACTGTCCAGCTCATTCATCCTGTCGGTGCAGAAAGTGACCAACAAGTAAATATTTATAGTTTTGCCGTACGTTATGATCGGAGGTGGCCTAGCACTCAATGACACATGGTTTATACTAGTTCAGGCAACGTGCCCTACGCCCAGTTTGAGTCGGTCGGTGACTTTATTCCTGAGCCCCGGTGCTCAAAGTTTGCAGTGGGGTTACAAACAAGAAGGAGAAATACGGAGGGTACAAGAGGTCCGGTCGGAAGGGCGGAGAGCGATAGGAGCTCCGCTATGAGCTAAGTGTTCAAGCGTGTGCTTGAGGTCCAAACCTGGCGGTTCTATGGTTGTGAACTAGTGAACTTGGTCGATCTAATGAGTCTCGAATCACCTGAATGTTGGGAAAGAGCACATCCCCTTTTATAGATGAAGGGGGTGGCCTTACAAGCGAGAGGGAGAGAGTTCGTATGCTTGTAAGTCTTGTTGCCCACGCTGGTGGATACAGGATGATGGTAGACGCCCACAACACTGTTGGATGTCAAATGTACGTGGGAGGTTACGTCGTCTTGTTCGGGTATGGCAGATGTCGGCACCTGCATATACTGTTGATGCCCAGAGGCATGTGAGGAGTTTCACCATGTGCACTCGGTATGGTAAATCCCGACGCCCACAACACTGCCGATGCCCAGAGGCATGTGGGGGGAGCCTTACCGTATGGGAGTTTAATGGCGCCTACAATACTGTAGGGGAAAATGTAGGCGCCTACAACACTATTTGTGTCAGGGCGGTTGCAGAGTACCGTTCCTGCAGGTGTATAGGGTATGGTCCCTGGTATCGTGGTTTGACTTGTGCGCCTTGCCCTACTTTCTACGTTCGTTGCCTGATCCTTTCCGAGCGGGCGTCGCCGGTCGGTTAGTCCCAGTCGGCTCTGGTTGCGCCAGTCGTAGAGGAGCAGTGAGCAGGGTCTTTGCATCCCCTGGTCGGAGACGTGGGGTCGGAGCCAGAGGTATTGCTCTGTCAGGCCTTCCGGTCGGAGAGACCGTCCGAAGGCGGGCTGGAGACCAAAGTGAGCGCTCTAGTCGGAGAGGTGGGCCAGAGTCGGAAAGCGGCGCTGCTTCTCCTCGGCCAGACCTTCCGGTCGGTTGATTGGATCGCCCTTCTGGCATGCTGTTTAGATACTTGGGCCGGCCCATGAGTTGCGTGCTGTCTGCTTGGGCTGAGCCTTCGGGGAAGCCGGTCCATGAGGGACCCTGGGTTTATGAACACGATAGGAGCCCCCGTGCCCCCGGGCGATTCGGGCAGAATCGTCTGGGGGATTTTTGCCTTGACGGCGGGTGCGCACGAGCGCACCTGCGGGTGTAGCCCCCGAGACCCCGGGCGGTTCGGGCAAAATTGTCTGGGGGGGTTTCGTGTTGTCAGCAGGGGAGGTTTTTGTTTTGTCAGCGGGTGCGCACGAGCGCACCCGCAGGTGTAGTCCCCGAGCCTCCGGGCGATTTGGGCAGAATCGTCTGGGGGTTGTTTGTTAGCGGACGTGTGTGCGTGTTTTTTCAGTCGAGGTGGAGTTTGTTTAACCAAGGTGTCGTTGCGCAGCCGTGGTGTTTAGTTTTTTAGGGATCGGGTGAGACGGAGGTCGCTGATCCTGGCGTCGATGCGCGCCGTGGGATCGAGCGAGGCAGTTAGTCAAGGGATCGGATGAGACGGAGCTCACTGATCTTAGCGTCGGTGCACGCCGTGGGATCGGGCGAGTCGGAGTCGTGGATCCTGGCCTCGGTGCTGCCTGTGCAGCCGAGGCGGTTAGTTAGTTAGTTTAGGGATCGGTTGAGATGGGGCTCGCTGATCCTGGCGTCAGTGCGCGCCGTGGGATCGAGCGAGTCGAAGTCATGGATCCTGATGGGGTGAGATCGGGGTTGCAGACCTAGGTAGTTTTTGGAGTGCAGTCGAAGCGTAGCCAGATGGGGTGAGATCGGGGTCACAGACCCAGGTTGTTTTGGAGTGCAGTCGAAGCGTAGCCAGATGGGGCGAGATCAGGGTCGCAGACCCAGGTGTTTGGAGCGCAGTCAGAGTGTAGCCGGATGGGGCGAGTTTGGGGTCACAGACCCAGGCATTTTGTATCTTGAGCCCCCGAGCCCTGTTGGGCTTTAGTAGGGGTCGGTGTGAGTTGTGTGTGTTACCCTGTCCTCAGTTCCTCACAACCGGAGGGGCTGAGTTTTGTCACTTGTCCCGATCGCTCGAGCTCGAGTGATGCGCTCGGTGAGTTCGCTAACGGGTATGATCGAGTAGAATCCGGGTCCGTCGTTCATGAAGGGGTCGGCATAGCCCTCTTGTGACATTCCATTGCTCCTTTACTTGTAACCCGACAGATGCCTAGGTCATTTCGGAGACCGACCCGGGTGACCTAACGACCTACCCTCGATGGAGATTATGTGGGCTTGACAAGAGGTTCAGGATCGAACGAGAAGGTTGAGATGACTCTATCTGCCAGACTGGGCGAGGGCCGCACGGGGCTCATTTGTGTTTTTCTCCCCTGGCTCTGTTGTTGCTCATGTCGAATAAGGCAACTGCCGCTTCGTGACACAACACGGAGCGTTGTGATGCATTTCGCTGCACTTGCGATGCTTAGTTCTCGAGCCCTCGGGCGGTTCAGGGCCCGAATCGTCCGGAGGCATGGGCGTATGGAATGAATGCGTGTATGGATATATGAAATGATTTATAAAGAAATAGAGGGGGTCGGTAGTGTTACCTTGATGACTCGAGTGTCGGGGTTCGGAGAGCTCCAGTGAAATGTCCGTCCGAGACCCGTGCTCGTCGTTCATGACGGAGTCAGCATGGCCTACATGGGGCGTCCCTTTGCTCCTTACCTATCGCTCGGTGTGTCTTTTTGAGCCGTTCGATCGACTTAAGAAGTTCGACGATCTCTCCTGGCGGAGATCTCATTTTGGGTTTTTTCTAAGCCTCGTCTGGGGATTCCAAGAGCCACCTGTGTGCGGTGGTGCTTTGGTTCTTGTGCCCGGCGTGTGGTAGTGGCTGGCATGCGGTAGTGGTGGGCCATACCCAGGCCACATCCTGTCTGATCAGGAGCCATTTTGTCGGGCAGGGCAGGCCTCATCGGTCAGGGCGTGTCTCATCTGCATTAAATGGGAAAGAGAGAGGGTTGCTCGCTCCGCCGTTTTGCCTTTCCCGATCGGTGCGCCCTCCCCTAATTGATGTACCCTTTTCCTTAAGTAGGAGGAGGGAGAAGGTTTTTGCTCCGTTATCTCGCCTATTCTTCATCTGTCGCCTCCTTTTCTCTTCCTTCTCACTGAGAGTGTTCTTGAGAGTCACGGCGGTTTGTAGGAAAGAAAGGGGAGAGAGCGAGGGAGAAGAGAAAAAAACTCACCAATCCTTTCTGTGATCCCGGAGCAAAATGTTGGACTGGAGGTCGTCCTCTATGAGGGAGTCGGTGTTGAAGGCCTTCGTCGCGAAGGGGTTCCTGCCGCCGAAGGTGGTGGCGCATTGGAGGGCTCCCGGGAGGGATTAGTTCCTGCAACCTCAGCTTGACGACATGGTGTCCTTTCTCACCTTCCATGAGTGCGGGTTAGGGTACCCCGCGCACTGGTTCCTGCGTGGGCTCCTCAATGAGTGGGGTCTGGAGTTGCAGCACCTTAATCCGACGGGGGTGCTACACATCGCCGGCTTCGTCACCGTCTACGAGGCTTTCCTCGGGATGGAGCCGCACGCAAACTTCTTTCGGTGGCTGTTCTCTGGGAGAGCCTTGACAGCGGGGAATCCGGCTGAGATCACGTCGGTGGGGGGTTTCGCCCTGTAGAGGAAACCGAGTGCGGGAGGCTCGTATCCTGCGTACATCCCCTGTGACTCTAACCGGGGGTGGCATGGGGAGTGGTTTTACATCAGGAATCTGGTGGAGGCGTCGTTCCTAGTGTTCACCGGCGGGAGGCAAGAGAAGTAGGACAGTTGGTCGTGGGGTTGTGCCCGTAAGGAGAAGCACAAGGTGGGGGTCATCGAGGAGGAGCTTCGGAAGCTCATGCGGCGCGGTCTTGACGGGGTGCGGGTGTTCCACACTATGGTAGAACCGCCTAATCTAATGCCTCCTAGGACTGCTTGTCTTCCATTAGACACTAAGCACTCATGGGTGAACACTAAATTACTCGGTTCCGTCGGGCACACCCCAGAGGAGAACCTGAAAATCCACATTTTTGCCATCAGGATCACAAATGAGAGAATAAAGCTTACATCATTCTTAGCCATTTCTTACATCACTTTTAATACAACATCAGAGTATAATATTTATCATTACAACAACGGAATGTAATCATATTATCAGAGTTATGAATAATTTAATGTAACAACGGAATATAAACATGTGATTAAAATTACAACGGAAATAAATATCTAATCATGACATGATGCAGTGTTGTTATATAAACTACGACAACAGATTCTGAAACTTTCATTTATAAAAGCATTTGGTAAGAGTTATAAATAAAAACTATGATCGCAACGTATAGGAATCCTCGCTGAGCCCACCAGGAGGTATCCACACACAAGGGTCAGCTCTAGCTTCCACCTGTCACCTGCAACAAGGGGAATAAAACCCTGAGTACTCAATTGTACTCAGCAAGACTTACCCGACAGGAGAAAAGAAAAGACTCCAAGGATATGCAAGGCTATTTGGCTTGTGGGTTTATTGCATCAGCAGGAAGCATTACTAAATGTGCGTCCTTATATTCGATTTTTATTAATAGCCGCATTTGTTCATTAACTAACCATTCTATGTAAGCACCTGTGCTACTTTCAAGCAGGTGGTAAGCAATCAGATTTCCTTTTTCCATCTTCAATCTTTCATCTTTCAGTTCTTACTACGGTGCTAGACACGAAACAAGCCATACCGGATTACCCGGCGATTTGTGAATCAATGCCCCCAGCTGGGTACCCCAAAAACACATGCCCTACTTGTACCCAAGGCACAAGCAAGACCAACCCATCACTCTCCTGTCCCGGGTGTCTAGGTCCCTGTCCAAACTGGAACTCCAAGCCCCCGCCCCTGAGTCTCGGACTCAGTGCGGTGCAAGGACCTCCTCCACCAAAATAAAACCCTGACAGTCGGTCCGAAAAGAGCCGGATCCACGACAAGAGAGCAACAAGTCTTCCAAGCGCCCATACCCAAGTATGTGCTCGGGATAATAAGTCTGTGACTTGCCTCGATGGCTTATGCAAAGACCGGTCCTTAACCGACACAGACAGGGAAAACGGTGTAACTAAGCCATGCCCCGCGTCCACGGCGACACAACCTCTTACACCCACCAATACCCAAACCATATCCCTGCCCGGTCACTATTTTTTCTTTCCACCATTTATATTTTCCAAATGATAATAATACAGTAATATATTTCCTATCTCTCGCGAGTGACATGCAATCACTCGACTTCTACCGGAGTCCTATAGCATAGCATTCTACACGATCCTGTAATACTAGTAAGACTCATAGGATAAAGATATATATATATATATATATGCAAGTGGTTTCCATTCAACTCCTTAAAACTTAATGCACAAATATAATTTAAACTGCAGAAAAGTAGGGGTTATGCACCGGGACTTGACTGGGTAAGATATATATATTGAAAGTTAGTATTTGCATATTCAGATCATCCACCATCAACTGGATAGAAAGCCCATTGCATCATCTCCTGGAGAGAATACCATTACACCATCTTCGGATTCCCAATTATCCTTCAATTGGTCCGTTGATCCATCATTGTACCTATATGATATGCATTGATGCAAATGCATAGATGTAAATAATCAACGACAGCCGAAATGCTTAGAAATCCGATCACGCTTCACAAGCTAACGAGATAGCTCTAACGCTGATCAACATATCCATGTTGTCGGATAAGGCGTTATTTCCCCACAATTATTTTAGTTATATAAATCCAAGTGGTTTCTTTATTTCATTCTATCGATTTAATCATTATTCGAAATAGGACATCATTATCTATTTAGTAAACTAATTATTCTCGAGCTATAAACTTATAGTGAGTACCTAATATTACTAGGAGCCTACTATATAAATTTCAGATTCAACAATATTACCAATTTATCATGAAAACTCCTACAAGTTTATATTTTACAATATTAAGTAACTTAAATTAATTATATAGCTTCCACGAATATTATCAAACCATGTGAACAAACTATACTAACAGGTAGATCATGATTTTAGGAGACTAACAAAGCTGATTTTATCATTTTTGGACAACTACATAGTCTTATATTGATTTTACAAGTTTCAGCCATTTTAAACAAAAACTAGAAAAGATAGGCACTTGGGCCGGCCTCGGCCAGTGCAGCCCACGCGGGCGGAAAAGAGGTCCAGACACCCGTAGCCAAGCCGGCCAGGCAGGCGGCCCACAGGTGCTCTCGCGGGCAGCGGCCCATGGCTGGCTGCAGCCCACGCGGCCAAGGCCCAGAGGGCGGGGCGCGCGCACGGCGCAGCAGCCCAGGCGCGGCGGCCAGTCCGGCCCAGCAATGCCGGCCCATACAGTGAGGTAGCCCAACGCGGCACGGTGGCGGCCCATTTTGCAAAAACATCCATGTGTTTCTAACAAATCACGCCGAGGTACATCAGCACAATTCACTAAGGTCGCATATTTAGCATTGAGGACCCTGTACAAAGTTACGGCTTGGATGCATACCCTTTGACCCTTCCTCAAAACAGAGGAGCCACGGGACAGACACGGCGTGAAGGCGAGCGGCTCCGGCGTGGACGACGACGAGCGGCACGGCGCTGGCAGTCAGCTCCTCGGCACCGGGTGGACTCGGCGCGGCACACCCGGTGAACGGACGGTAGAGCACCACGGACGGACGGCGCACAGACCGGCAAAAGTGGCTCGGCGGCAGCGGCACATGGCGGGGAAGACGCGGCGGGGTGCTGCGGCCGGGAGCATGGAAGAACGGCATGGGACGGCGCTCTAGGCGCGACATGGAGCTTGCGCTCGGAGGAGGGGGCGGCGCTGCTGTGGGTGGGAGACTCGGGCATTGCGGTGGTGTGGCACGCGGAGATGCGGCGCGGACCCCAAGGCGGTGGCGCGGCCACGATGGCTCGGGCATGTGGAACTGGAACGGCGGGGCAGCGCAGCGGACGGGTCACGTCCGGCCGAGCGCCACGGCACGGGCGCGGCGACGCACGCGGCCACAGCGGGGAGCGGCGGGGTGCCGTGGGGCAAAGCAGCCTAGGCGCACGCGACGACGGAGGGGCGGTGCTCGCGCGCGGTCACCCGGGGAGCTGCAGCAGAGATGGAGCAGCGCGCGACGCGGGGAAGAAGAGGAAGGGCGTCGGCGCTAGCAACGGCCGGCCACGCGCACGGCGTGCAGAGACCGTGACCGTGGCAGCAGGGAAGATGCTCGGAGGCAGCACCGTGGAGCAGCTGGTGCCATGTGGAACTACAGGGCTCGCGCGCGCGAGGGACTAGGGTGATGGCGCGGTTCAGGAAAGCAGCGCTGCTGTGGGGAAATGGGGACCAACGCGAGGCCGTGGCATGCGCGCACTCGCGAGGGAGGACGAAGGAGGTGCAGCGTTGCGGACACAGGCACGTGACGTGGAGAGGAAAAATGAGAGGGCAGCGCTGCGGAGCGGGAGCAACAACGGCATCACGATAAGGCCACTACTGACGGGACAACTGAGGCAAGGAAAAGTAGTACACGGCAACAGCAATGAGCAGGGAGCACTGGCGTAAAAGACAAGCAGAGTCCGAGAGAGCGAGCAAGCGGGGAGGTAGGACTGACTCGGCCTAACTCTGCCATGGCACGACGTGATCGAACAGACAGCAAGGGGCATGCAAAGACAAGACCGTGGGCACAGAAATAGAAAAGGAGGAAAACAATGCGATGGTTCGGCAACTTTAATTAACGCAGGGACAGCGCGACATGCTTTGGCAACGTTGCTGAGCGACAGGACGATGTGAGTGGTAGCCAGGCAGGACAAGCCAGGCAGTACACGGCAACAGCAGCCCGTCCAACTTTCATCCATCAGTGCGCGCGTCGTACCGGCGAGTTAGGTGGGGCGAATGTCCAGCGGCACTCTCATTATTATTTCAACATCCACAAATTCATTTTCTAAAACAACTTCATGCATGTACAAGCATAACTAAAACTCCAAGGTTTTATTATTAGCAAATCTTACTTTCAACAATTTTTGCTTTATATATAAAAAATTATTTTTCACACTTAATCAAATAAACAAGCCATTCGTCCTTTTATTTGTTATCAGACATACATACGTCAAATTTAAAAAAACAAAATCCGAGAAAAATGTTTCAGAAATTTTTTTAGGCCTAAATCGTGGTGCCAAACGAGCTCGTAACACCAGGGGTGTTACAAACACCCTCTACCGTCGCCGGGTTGCGTCGCTGGCGGAGAGGTCGCAACCGATGTGGAAGTACGATGGCCCGAGGGACCCGGACCGGGCGTCACCGGAGGAGCTACCGGACGACAAGGTCTGGAGTCGCCTTGGCCGGGTGCTGCAGCTGAAGCCCAAAGAGAAGGTCGATGGGAAGCCCACACCTTTCAACTCCACGATCATGTCCAGAATGGTATGCTCCCTTCTATTTAGTCCGTACTTCTTCCTCTGCTTTCCTATTTTTTGATTTTGAGCCACCCATTCCGTAGGGACTTGGAGTTTACAAGTCCCGGCCGCACCTTTCCAAGGGACCGGAGGGCGTGGCTCAGCAGGCCACCCAGAAGGAGGCGGCAGATGCCAGGAAGAAGAAGAGAACCAAGGAGGTTCGGTGAAAGCAAGAGAAGGAGCAGAGATCGCCTGGCCCATGAAGGCCGGGAATGTAGGAGTGACGTTGAGTCAGAGCTCGAGTCGGAGGATCCCACGGATGTGGATGACATGGTTTTCTCTGAGGAGGAGGAAAGTCAGGAGGTCATTGTGACCTCGATGGAGCGTCGCGACCCTACGGCGACGTTCGCTGGTGATGAGCAGGAGGCGGAGCGGCACGTGGTGGTTCCCGTGCCGAGGAAGCATGCGGCGAGCATGGACACCATCGACGAATGGGAGGCAAAGCGGAGGCGGTCACCGTGCGCCCCTTGGTGGCATCACCGGTCCCGTCACCGCCTGCCGCGGGCATGGCCGAGCAAGCCGAGCGGTCCGGGGAGCGGACTGGCGCCCGTGTGTCGCCGGGACCGGTGCCAGCGCGTGACTCACAGCCGGAGGATGCCCCGCCTATCATGGACATGGTCGAGCAAGCCGGGCGGTCCGAGGAGCGGACTGGCACCTGGGCGTCGCGCAACTCGCAACCGGAGGATGCCTCGCCTGCTGCTCCAGTTGGGAAGTCCCGAGCCGAGGGTCGTGGCGACTCACAGGCGGGCAGGAGTCGGTTGGGATGACTCCACCCCCGGCTGAAGTGAGAGGATGCGGGTCGCATCCTGGGAGTGGTCCTTGCCCTGCAGGCCCATCGACGTTGGGTCTTGCCTTTAGAGTTGCGCCGCTCACCTCCCAGTACGTTTTTCTTTGTTTCTTTTCGATCTTTCGCCATTGAGTCTTTTTGGAGTATGACTTACCTGCACTTTCTGTCAGTGGTCGGCGATAACGGGGTTGAGCGTCGCCCCAACTCCCGTGCAGGACGCTTGGAGGCCCACCTTGCGGCGTGTCGTAGTGAGCGATGGGGGGAACAGGATGGCGGCGGCAAACCCTTCCCTTCTAGGGATGGTGCCCCCCGTCGGTTGCTGGTACGGTGGCAGCGTCGGTGTTGGCGGTGATCCCGGTGCTGACGGCGGAGGTTGCATCGGAGGTAACTCTCGCGGCCCCTCCTCCACTAGCTGCGGTGGAAGAAGAGAGGGAAACCGAGCTCCCTACCTCGCCAGGTGGAGGGCTACAAGGCTCACCCTTGCGATCGGAGCCAAAGGCACCGGGGGGAGACGCGGCTAGGACGGAGTCAAAATGCCTAGTGGCGGCCCGAGCAACCGAGGTGGTGGAGATCCCATCCGACGATGAGGTGGATGACATGGTGGAGCTGCCGGTGTCATCGTGGGAGCTGGCGGTGATTCAGTCGGAGGCTAGGTCCTTCGGTGGGCTACCGAAGGGCGACCTAGAGTGGCCCTGCCCCAAGAACCCGGCAAAGGTGCAGTTCGTCCTTTGGGATTCGCAGGAGCGTCAGCTCTGGGACATCCTTGGGGAGCAAGGACATGCCGCGGTGTCCGAACTCGCCAATCTATCCGCGAAGCTTGGAGACGCTCAGGAGCGGGTTAAGTCCACCCAGCAGTTAGTCGAGGTCGACTGCAGCTTGCCGTGGAGGTGAGTTTCCCATACTTGTCCTTGACCTCGGAATCTTTTGTTGGTTGCCTTAGCATGCTTGTTTTTCGTAGAGTCTGAAGGGGATGTCATCCCACAAGTCCTACTTCCTCTGAATGGAGCACGCCCGGGTGGCTGAGCTTGAGCATCAGCTAGAGTCCGCTCGCCGTGAGTCCTAGGACCGGGCGGTCGAGGCGACCGCGGTGCGGGCGGAGGGGCAGCGTGTAGTAGCGGGCAACCGCCACCGAGCGAGGGCTCGAGGCGGTGAAGGCCCGCCAGGCGAAGACCAAGGCAGGGTTGCGGACATCCCTGGCAGACACCGAGGCGGTGCTCCAGAAATCCCTAGAGACCCTTGAGTTGGAGCGGAGCGCCTTGGTGTCAGAGCGGAATGCCCTAGAGCTAGCGCGGAAGGCCCTGGAGTCAGAGCGGAAGGCCCGGTCGAAGGCAGACCGGGAAGTGCTCGCGCTTCGGGGAAGGGTGATGGGGACGGAGGAGGCGAACGCCCGACTGTGCACGCAGGCGGCTCGACAGGCCTAGGAATTCTCCATCCTTGAGAACTTCCGCGTCGGTATGTACCTTTTCTATTTTTTGTCGTGTTGGTTTTTTCTTTTAGCCTGTTTCTGAGCTTGTCACCCTTCTTTCAGAGCTGGGCAGAAGGGTGATGACGCTAGAGTGGGACCTAGAGACGATCAAGGCGTCTTTCAGCCGAAATGTAGAGGAGCTGGCCAAGTCCCGTGAAGAGCAACGTGCTCTCGAGGGGGAACTTGACCAGATCCGCAACGTTGCCCAGCTCATCGTCTCGGAGGTCTTCGAGTCGGCGCCAAGCACTAGCGCGTCCACCGTCTAGCTGGCGGAGGTCCCAGATGCGGTCCGGGACCTTATCAGGAGCGGGCTGTTCTACGGAGCGTCGGGGGTGTTGACTTCGGTGGGGACGCACCATTCGAACCTAAACTTCACTACTATCTACAGTGGGTATGCTGAAAGCTTGAGCACGGAGGACATCCAATCGATCAGGGAGAGCTTGCTGCCGCATGCAATGTCGATGGCAGAGCAAGTCTCTGCTCAGTGGCTGATGGACGTCCGCCGTGAAGACATGGCCAGAAGCATGCGTGGGGAGGACGTTGGCTAGCCCGTAGATGGCACATAGCCTAGGTCGGAGGTGGACGTCGCCCCGGCTTCGACCGAACCGAATGTCGTGCCACCGGGGAGTGAGCAGTCCGTGCCTTCGCCGGTCGCACCGACAGCGGATGTCGCCGAGCCGGTCCAATAGCTTGTAAAATATAAGTAGTTTAGTGAACGTAAAAAGTTTAAGTTCGTGGGGGAGCCCCCGTGTAAACGTTCCTATGTGCTTAATGACTACATTTGGTTTCATTTTCTGTGATGGAGTCACTCCGTTCGGGGAAGCTTGTTCCCTTTTGTTCCTTAGTTTTCCCTTAGCATAATTTTGTTTTTTATTCTTTCTTTCTCGTACATGCCCGTTTGTCCCGTAGGCTGCAACCTTGGGAGCCTGGGGCATGGCCCGCAAGGCTAGCTGCTCGTAACCGTAGGAAAAGGTGGGGTGCGATCGGTCAGAATGTTTTAAAGTAAAGCTACGTAAGGCAAATTAAAGCAACGAACTTCCCTTTTGATCGAGTAGGAAGGAATTTCACCATATGATAGTAAACAAAATAGAGAGGTAGTAGTGCCCCCTAGTGGAGCCCTCGAGCGCCCTAGGCCAAAAAGTGTTTGGGTCGGGGTGCTTTTATAGGAGCATACACTAAGTAAACAATGGTAAGACTGAAACTTAGGGGAAGAAAAACGACATAGCTGTTCCAAGCGTTTGGAGAGAATGTCGTTGTTGTTGTCCTTTAGTCGGTAGGCGTCCGGTCGGATCGCTTGAACCTTCAGTCATCCGGATCCTTGCCCGCTATGCCCCCTTTCTCGGTCGCTGCTTCTTCACCTTTTTCTTCCTTTGGCCTACCGGCCAGCCGCAGAAGGCGCTTGAGGAGCTGGTAGTCCTTATAGAGGTGTTTGACGGGGTAGTTGTGGTTGGTGCACGGGCTCTCCATGAGCTCGTGGAAGTGGCCCGGAGGGTCCTGCTGGGGCTGCGTGCCCGCGTCATCAGCCGTGGCGACCAACACAGAGTTGGCCGGTCGGCGACAATCCTTTCTATTCTTTTTCTGGCTCTGCGTGGAGGGGCCCTCATCCTGATCCTGGTGCTTGGCCTTGCCTTTGCCCCGGTCTCTATTGGAGCGTGGCTGGAGCGGTGCTTGCTGGAGGTTTTGGACAAAGGTTCGCGGTCCTAGGCCATCAGGGCTAGTACTTCGGTCGCTGCGGCGTGTGTCTCGGTTCAGCCCGAGCCACGCGTAGATAGGCGGTTGATACGGAGCGGTCGTCAGGTCAAGACGAGGTGCCAATGCGGCCTCCTATGCCGCGCTCGGCGGTCGTCGTGGTGATCGGGTGGGGCAACCCATCTGTTGCGTCCCCATTCCCCTGGTGGGGAGTGAGGCCATGAGTCGGCGTCGCGATATGGAGCTCCCCGCTTGTTGCAAGGCGGCGGTCTCCACTAGTGCCTGGAGGTTCCGGTGGATCGCCTGTTCATGAGGGTCGTTCGGCTCGGACAAGCCGCGCAGAAGCATTGCTGCAGCGGCGATGTTCTGACTAGCCCGAGCGAACTATGGGGGATCGTTCCCCCTGTCCATGGTGTTGCGCTGGACCTGATGGGTGCAACCCCGGGCGTCGCTCACCGATCTATGCGCACGGGGCGTAGTGTGGTGCGCCGAGCGCGCTGGCGTAGTCGGTGGCTAATGCAGCCACTGTTGTCGTAATGCCTCGCCGTGCTCCCATGTGAGCTCAGGGGTCTCTGCACGAGAGTCCAGTGAGGTGTGAGTCTGTGAGGACTCTGCTTCCATCGGTGGGTGTCCCAGAGCGTCCGCCATAGCGCACTCCCAGGACGGACGATGGCTAGGCGCCATGTCGCCGATGCTGGAGCCATCACTCTCGCCATCATCATCCATGAGGTCGAGGAAATAGGTGGGAGCATAGCTCACCATTTCCATGAATTCGGACACGAGAGGGGGCGGCGCTGGCATCCTTTGGAGCCCCCGGGCGTATGCGTCCGTGGAAGACGCGAGGCCGTAGGGGAACCGGTCGTATGGTGGTTGCGTCGGGGACAACGGGTCCCTCCGGGTAATTGGCGGAAGATAGAGAATAGTAAGTAAATAACAGCATGTACATTACTCACTGCGGGGTTTAAGCAGAGAGTTTTCTTGGAATGAAGCGCGGATGCCGCATCGTCGAAGTCGTGCGTCCCGGAGTCGATGGAGGGCGCCCCTCCAATGGGTGCCGAAACATGAGCCTCCTCACGGAGGTGTAGTATGCCGAGCCAGTCGGCGACGAAGTCCAGGCTTCCGAAGAGGAAGGCCTGGGATGGCTCGAAGACGGGTGGGACCCGCATCCCAACCTGTGGGAGAGCGAGAAACTCGAGCGAGCTGAAGCGAATCGTATCGCCTGAGCCTGCCACGGTGAGGGTGGTAGAAAAGTGGGCCATCCGATGACCAAAAAGTGTTGAACGTACAACGTCTTTGCCACGGACGACGCCAACTGTCGGTGCAGAAAGTGACCAACAAGTAAATATTTATAGTTTTGATGTACGTTGTGATCGGAGGTGGCCTAGCACTCAATGACACAGGGTTTATACTGGTTCAGGCAACGTTTCCTACGTCCAGTTTGAGTCGGTCGGTGACTTTATTCTTGAGCCTAGGTGCTCGAAGTTTGCAGTGGGGTTGCAAACGAGAAGGAGAAAGATGGGGTACAAGAGGTCCGGTCGGCTCCGGTCGGAAGGGCAGAGAGCGACAGGAGCTCCGCTATGAGCTAAGTGTTCAAGCGTGTGCTTGAGGTCAGAACCTGGCGGTTCTGTGGTTGTAAACTAGTGAACTTGGTCTATCTAATGAGTCTCGAATCACCTGAATGTTGGGAAAGAGCACATTCCCTTTTATAGATGAAGGGGATGGCCTTACAAGTGAGAGGGAGAGAGTTCATATGCTTCTAAGTCTTGTTGCCCATGCCGGTGGGTACAGGATGATGGTAGGCGCCCACAACACTGTTGGATGTCAGATGTACGTGGGAGGTTACGTCGTCTTGTTCGGGTATGGTAGATGTCGGCACCTGCATATACTGTTGATGCCCAGAGGCATGTGAGGAGTTTCACCATGTGCACTTGGTATGGTAAATCCCGGCGCCCACAACACTGTCGATACCCGGAGGCATGTGGGGGGAACCTTACCGTATGGGAGTTTAATGGCGCCTACAATACTGTAGGGGAAAATGTAGGCGCCTACAACACTGTTTGTGTCAGGGCGGTTGCGAGAGTACTATTTCTACAGGTGTATAGGGTATGGTCCCTGGTATCGTGGTTTGACTTGTGCGCCTTGCCCTGCTTTCTCCGTCCGTTGCCTGATCCTTTCCGAGTGGGCGTCCCCGGTCGGTTAGTCCCAATCGACTCTGGTTGCGCCAGTCGTAGAGGAGCAGTGAGCAGGGTCTTTGCATCCCCTAGTCGGAGATGTGGGGTCGGAGCCGGAGGTAGTACTCTGCCAGGCCTTCCGGTCGGAGAGACCGTCCGGAGGTGGGCTGGAGACCGAAGTGAGCGCTCCGGTCGGAGAGGTGGGCCGGATTCAGAAAGCAACGCTGCTTCTCCTCGGCCAAACCTTCCGGTCGGTTGATTGGATCGCCTTTCTGGCCTGCTGTTTAGATACTTGGACCGGCCCATGAGTTGCGTGATGTCTGCTTGGACCGAGCCTTCGGGGAAGTCGGTCCACGAGGGACCCCATGTTTATGAACCCGACACATCCTCTCCTTTTTTTTATATTGATGGCATGTTGGGAAGGCGGAAGAACACTGGAGAACATGGAGCCATGCGCGTAAGATGAACGTGTATTAGTACTCGCCGCATCTAAGAGGCCATTTGATCCTGATGAGGCTATTGTTAGGTGGACTTCCAAGGAGATGATTTATTGTTTATTTATTTATAGCCTAATCCAACATCAGCCGATAGTTTATTGACCTCAGTCTTACGGGCCAATGGTTTCTCTAGGTCTTTGGTGGATTTGCTAATGCATCGAATAGGACAAAAAAACTTTGTGTAATGCTTGCCAGGGAAGATTTGGCAGATGACGTTGATCTAAAACCTATAGCTATCTTGACAGGAGGATACTCAGATAGTGATTTCAAGGTATAATACTACTAATGCGATGAATTTGTTATGGCACTTATTTTTACAATCAAATATTGATTGTTGTTAATCTCTTGACTGATTATTTTCAGAATCCGTGTGTTACTACTGCTCATCATCCTACTAGGGGGATTCTTGAAAAGGAGAAGAAGGTTTGTTTTAGCCTTTTAAGTTTCCATGTGATCCTTACTCCTCCGTGTCCTAATAGTATCAGTTAGTAGTCACAAAATCGGAATGGAATAGAATTATTTTCATACTGGTTGTGTTTGATATATATGGACATGTTCTTTGTTTAATAGAATCTGAGCAATGTGGGTGAGCCATTGCTGTGCCAGCTGTCATTTTGTTCTTCCTGCCCATACCTTCGTACGGTGCAGTCACTTTATTTGTTTATGCATCCCTTGTACAATTATATCAGCTTCATCCAACTTGCCTTTGTCACAGGACCTTGCTAAACGCGGCGCAGTGCGGGCAGGGTTGGTTGGTGGTTTACATAGTCTAAATTGAAAACACAGGAACTGTCTCCTGCTAATTTTCAGTGTTTGTACTTGCAGCGCTAGAGCAGAAATCGTCCATCATGGCATGTTTATCAGCCCAACCTCTCAGTTTAGACAACAGTGCTCTATATTAAACTTCTAATATTATTTTCATGTAAAGATTAAATATATTTTTTTGTCAGCGTCTTAACCAGGTGATTTAGCGGCGCATGCGAGGGCGTCGTGGACTAGTATGCATGAATCGACAAAACATATCGATCAAGAACGCACTTGCGGCGGAACCTCCTCGCCGCTGACTTTCGTTTGTCCTGCGCGTCCTCGTGCCTCCGCCGCCGCCTGATCTCCTCCTTGACACCCACGCGGTACACTTGCGAGTTGAACCGCTGCAGGAGATCCTCCCCATCCACGTCCTCGTCACCCGGGTCCACCTTCGCGTTGTGGTACTTCGGGTTGGCCGCAACGAGGGAGACGGGCGCGGCCGCAG
The DNA here is from genome assembly GCA_904845875.1 of Miscanthus lutarioriparius. Lineage (NCBI taxonomy): Eukaryota > Viridiplantae > Streptophyta > Magnoliopsida > Poales > Poaceae > Miscanthus > Miscanthus lutarioriparius. The sequence goes on along the minus strand of CAJGYO010000007.1, from coordinate 107,505,318 downwards.
AGCTGGTGGTGGCGGCGGCGGCCATGGAGGTGGACTGGTGTCTCCAGCCAGCAAAGACGGGTCGGGTCGGAATAGAGTACTCTGCAGGATATAAGGATGGCTCTATGGCCTTGTATTATTATCACCAGAGGGCTCAGCTGAATCGCGAGCCACATGAACATTTACAGGTTCAGAGACCCGGGTCCCAAGAGAAGCCAATGCTAACTAGCTCATGCGCAGACGAGTTCTTGGTATGTTTAATAATCAACACATTTGAACAAATAAAACACTCATGCAAGAGCTCACGATCACTAAACAACATACCACTCAGGGCCTTGTCCATCGCCATTGAGCAAATTGCTTCCCACAGCTGACTTGAGTCCGTTTCTAGTTGGATGCGCGAGATGCCGCGATCATCAGCCGCCAATTCCAAGGCTTTCATGCAAGCCAGCCCCTCCTCCATCAGAGCATCGTGCACTTGTCCCGCGTTGCTAGCCCTTGCAAGCACCAGGCACCCATTGTGATCTCTAACTATAAATTCCCAGGCTTCCTGTCTTGTCTCCTTCACGTACTCTGCAGACATGATAGAACGAAACCCACCCCAACTTGTTTGTAGAGAAGGCCCTGGTTGGTGGGCCTGATGATGGGCTTGAGGTTTCTTCATTAGGCTATGCGCTTTCTCTTTCTTGAGCCCACGGATCAGCCCAGTGCAGCAGAAATCTGCAGCCACGACACTTCTCAATTCTCACCTTGCATTGCAAGCCGTGCAATAATGCCCTTCGGTCCGCATCTAGTACTTTATTTTACAAAGGTTGTCGCAGTATGCGGAGACATTATTTATGTATATAAATATGTTACTTGGTAATGTGGCTGTCATTAACTCGTTATAGATAGAATGCCATTATTAGCCATGGAATTGGAAATAAAATATGGTAGTCATCAGTGAACATCAGCGTGAAATTGATCAGGACTAAACTCATAGCATCTACTAGATGTACAACCTGTTCGGCTGGAGCGGCTGGCTGGCTGGCTGGTGCTGGCCAACCCTCTCACGCGGATACTGTTCATATGAATAGTGTCTTCTAGCCAGAACAGTATTATTTTCTCACATCAAATCAGCCAGCAGTAATAATCCACGAACCAGCAGCTCCAGCCGAACAGGCTGATAGTTATTTAGAGTATATTCCACTAGAGATATCTGCATCTAAATTAATGTGAACTATTTTGTAGCAATTTTGGAGGATTATTAATCACAAGCCTAGGAGTTATTAATTATTGCTAAAATATAGAATGTTTTCACCATCTATAAATAGAACAATGTGCAGGATGTGTGTATGTTTGTAGGACATACATACCTCACACAGAAGAAGCTACACCATGTATACACCGTGATTGCTGTGATGGAGGGAAGAATGGCTACTATAGTTGTGATGCTTATGCTTATCCTTGGATGTTTCGCGGTTCTCTCACAATGTAAGTTCAGATCATAAGATCTGTGGAACCATAGTAATTTTCTGGACTTCCAAAACATAGTTTTCTAGTTGTAAGTAATACTGTACAACATAGAAGAGACCCTTGTGCTCTTCTAAAACTTACATTTATGCGTTATTTATTCATGCATCTAATAACAATTAATTAACTACTCGTATTGTGCAGCTCAACACACAAATCCAGTTGGGAGCGACAGGGGATCGTCTTGCGGTTGCCTCAAGCTGCTACCCAGTTCGCCGCAATGCAAGCGCAATACTTGCTTCTGCTGTGTTATATTACCATGGCGGCCCTGAGCAATGCTTCGAGACAATGGATAAGTGCAAAAAATTTTGCTGCAGAGCATAAGAAGGCACGCCTCTTGTTATGGGCAAGGACAATTAGTAATATTAGGGATGACTATGCGCAGTAAATGTTCATTGCCTAGTAATAATAATAAAATATAGGATCACCAACAGGTTTTTAGCTTAATGGAATAATTTATGCTTCTCTGCTCCATGAGCCCTTTGGGACTTGTCTCAGCTCCACCTAATTCAGCTTCAAAATCCATGCAGTAGAAACTCTCTAGACCTATGAAACCTGCAAATTCAGTGGCGAAATCTATAGATTTGGTGGAGCTCTTGGTCTTCAAGCTAAGCAACTATACTATACGCACACGAATAGAAGAACGCCGCCGACCGCGCCTTGCGCCTGTCCCACGCGTCATCGTGCCTCCGCCCCCCGCATAAATACCAAACACAAAAACTGGATATCAATGGACCATTTCACATGCACAGCTATTTGGGGAGTGGGTATTCGTATCCTCCCCAAATCCACATCCACACGAACGGGTAGGGTATGGGTGCAAAATCCTTTACCCAATAGGAGAACGGGTATATCCACTAGTAATAGGGTATGGGGAGGGGATCACCCGTTATCCCCAGACCCCAATACGCCACGGAGCAGAGCGGCGACGCGGACCGGGACTGCGCGCCGAAGAAGACGAGGTCCGGTGCGTACACGTGGAAGCGGCGGGACAGGCGCGGCAGGTTGCGCGCCCACGTCCACTTGGCGTCCACGCCGAAGCCGTGGAGGAGGAGCAGCGGCAGCTTTGAGGACGGGGTGGCGGGGCACCAGACGCGCAACGTGGTGGCGCTGGTGGCGCCGCCGTCGCAGTGGAGGTGGACTAGGATGGGGCGGAGGCGGAGGTGTGGAGCGACAGCGCGGCGTCGCGGAAGGTGGCCAGGCAGAGGCGGAGGAGGAGCAGCGAGAGGGAGAAAAGCGCGAAGAGCGTGGACGCGCCGTGCGGCGGCTGCTTCATGTTCATGGCCGCCGCCAGCGCGGTGGCACTGGCACTGCCCGCTGTCGGTCGCATGGACGGGACGGAGATGCGCATCGAGGTCCAGGCCACTCACGGAAGAGAAAGTACAAGAAAACGATGCCTTCCCAGATCGGTGGACGGTGTGGCTGGAGCAGGTGCCTGCACTACCGGCCTACCTTGCTCGTAATTAATGAAGTCAGCATGCTACGCTGCTTTGCCGGGCAAATGAATGCAATCAAATCGTGCAGTCACCCATTACCTTCCCCGCCATCCAATGGATTTGGGCAAATGCATGCGGGTGCGAATGGGGAGGGTGGAGAATGGGGATCAGACAGCTGGGTTTGGGTTTGGTTAAGTTTGGATTTCTCCAAACCCTCCCCAACGACAGGTATTGGCAGGGATGCTAATGTCAGTAAAACTAGCTGTCCCACCTTCAGGATCATGAATGTCAGCAGTAGACTGGTTGGCAACTTGGCATGTTAATGTCTAATGAATATGGCAATCAAACTATTGTTGTCAGATATACGATCACATATAGCATCCTAATCTTGTGCTTAATGCACAACAACTTGCACATAGAACATGTACATGAAATCAGTCGCTAAATCTTGAAGTTTGGTCTAAAACTAAGCTAAACTACCATAAATAAAATCAGTAAAATTTTAAGACAAAGAACACAGAATGAGGGACCACATCTTTCATCCCAAGTTCCCAACTACACTATACGCATGGTTCCTCTCAACAACAAATATATATATATATAGAACTACTGTTCTGCAGCTGGTCATAGAATAACTTATTCTGTGGCCACTTTGAGTTACGATAATAATTACTATGTTAATTTACGAGATTACAGTAACTCCTTACTAAGTGATTTACTATAACGTTATGGTAAATATCCTCATGTGTTATAGTAACACAACTATCGTAAATATGTATTTACTTTATGGTAAATTAGTATATAAAATTATCGTAAATAGAGGTGGCTACAGAATAACTTATTCTATGGCCAGCTGTAGAATAGCCTTACCCTATATATATATATATATATATATATATATATATATATATATATATATATATATATAGAGAGAGAGAGAGAGAGAGAGAGAGAGAGAGAGACTACACGCATGAATCGACAAAACATATTGATCAAGAACGCCTGCATCAGTACTTCCTCGCCGCCGGCCGCGCCTTGTGCTTGCGCTTGTCCCGCGTCTCCACCGCCGCTTGATCTCCTCCATGACGCCGCACGGGACACCTGCCAATTGAAACGCCGCAGGAGCTCCTCCCTATTCACATCATCGTCGCTCGTGTCCACCTTCGCGTTGTGGTACTTCGGATTGGTGGTGCCAGCCGGCGAAGATGGGTACAAATAGAATAGTCTACAAACGTGACAGAATGAACCCACCCCAACTTGTTTGGATGACGTTATTGTGTGACGGGTCACGCCTTTGGGAAACGTGGGAGCACGACCCGTCTCTCCGCAGCGCGCCCGCTCCCCATGCCTTCTTCTCCGTCGACGGCAGTGCACCTCCCCCACCCCCGCCTCCTCCCCACTACCCTCGGCCGTTGGCTACCACGCTGCCGGGCGCGTCACCCACCTCTCGACCCTGCCCCTCCGCGCCACCCTCCTCCTCGTCCTCGCCCCCGCCGCCATCCACCGCCCTGCCGCGGTGCGCTAAGGTTTCACCGGAGCATTGCGGCCGCGGTGGAGTTCCGGAGAAACCCTAGCGCGCCTATGGCGGCCACCTTCTTCCCTCCCCTTCTTCTTCTGTGGTGAGGTCCAGCCATGGGTGCCCCCGCCCCAACCTGGCTCGGCCGCCTCCGCCGCCACCAGGACCCAAAGGCCGCCCTCCCGCCGTCCCCATCGCTTGGCCGACCTACCTCCCCCCGACCCCCCTTTTATGCTCGCCGGAGATGGAGTAGAAGAGAAGGCGCGGTCACCGGCGATGGAGTAGAAGAGAAGGCGCGGTCACCGGCAATGGAGTAGAAAGAGAGGAAGAGGCCGGAGAGAGAGGCCACCGCCGTCTTCTTCATCTCCGGTTGCCGGAACCCTAACACGGGCCCGTGGAGACGTGCACGCGTGGGCCGGCTCGTGTCACGCGCTCCGAGCGGAGCGCGACCTGGCGCGCGTTAGAGTTTGCGAACTTGTTTCGTTTGGAGAGGGCCCTGGTTGGTGGGCCTGATGGGCTTGAGGTTTCTTCATTAGGCTATGCACTCTCTCTTTCTTTAGCCCACGGATCAGCCCAACGCAGCAGAAATCTGCAGTCCGGGTTATCATATCGCAGTATGCAGAGACATTATTTATGTATAGAAATTTATGTTACTTGGTAATGTGGCTGTCATTGACTCGTTATAAATAGATGCCATTATTATTAGACATGGAATTTGAAAATAATATATGGAAGTCATCAATGGCCATCAGCGTAAAATTGATCAGACTAAACTCATAGCATCTACTAGATGTAGTAATTTATATTCCACTAGAGATATCTGCATCGAAATTAATGCGAACTATTTTGTTGTAACTTTGGAGGATTATTAATCACAAGCCTAGGAGTTATTAATTATTTCTATGTATAGAATATCTTCACCATCTATATATAGAACACTGTGCAGGATGTGTATGCATGTTATTGTAGGACAGGCATACCTACACACAGAAGTTCCACCAGATATACACCGTGATTGCTGTGATGGAGGGAAGAATGGCTTCTGTGGTTGTGATGCTTATCCTGGCATGCTTTGTGGTTCTCTCACAATGTAAGTGCACATCATAAAATATGTTGAACTATACTACCAATTTTCTGGAATTTTGAACGATATTTTCTAGTATATATATAAAGAGACCCTTGTGCTAGCTCTTCTAAATATTTATACCCCTCTCCATGCTTGACGCGCTATTCATATCTTATATAACAATTAACTACTGCGCAGCTCAACACGCAAATCCAGTCAAACCTCCGTGCTACTGCCAACGATACGCCCGCTATTTTGACGATAAGTACTTCTGCTGTCAAGGCCTTAAAGCCCCGGGACCTGGAAGGCTATGCTACAAGTCAGAATATCAATGTAACAGAAATTGCTCATGCCGAGCACCAGAAAGCGCGCCGGCACCGGCACTGGCAATAACTAATAATAAGTCCTTTTAGATAGTGGAAAGTATGAACGCACTTCATCCTCGAAAAAAAAGGGAAGCAGCAAAGCTGTTACATTTTAACATCGGAGAGGACAATTAATAATTAGCATTATGGATGAATGTGATCAGTAAATGTCCATTTGTCTAGTGATAATAAATAAGAGATTGCCAACATGTTCTTAGCTTAATGTCCATTTGCATCTGGATGATTTACAGAATCATGACATGTATGTATAAGCACAAATTGAGACATCTCTGAATGCTAAAAAATAACGTTATCTTCTGGATGTGCTCACAAAAGGAGGTTAACACCATAACAGTATCCAGTGGAATATTAATCAACAAAACATGGTTACATGTTTTCATCGAATATAACTTTCTAGCAGACACAGAGCCCTCGTCCCTCTTGGGGTGCCACCACGACCGATCCCCCCACCCTCCTCGACCTCGCCGCCGACTGAGCGCACCGCCGGAAGCTCGTGTGGGCGCAGAGGAGCGGCATGGAGGGTCGGCGGTGTGGAGGGCCCGTGGTGTGTTAGCAACTCTACTAGATTGGTTCACAGATAACTTGATTCAGGCAAGGAAAGTACATGACCTCAGGGGAAAGGGAGGTCGGAATCAGCAATAGAAGGATCTAGAAGACCTGGAGGATAGAGAGGAAAGATTTGAGGAAGAAGATGAACAGTGAAGAGAGGATTCGAGAGGAAGGTAACCTGTTTGGTATTATGTTGTTCGATGCCCTTCCTCTTGCCATCCCAGCCCTTTGTACTGGCTTGGCCTTGTCTTTGCTTCTGTCTGACAGCCTGGCCCCACCTGGCAGTCCATCCTACACATATCCCTGACATGGTGGCAGCCGCGTGAGTAGTGACGAAGCCAGAAAAAAATTTAGGAGGGGTTGAACAAAAGAATAGAGGCTTTTTTATCTTCTCTTAACCTTAGCCCCTCCTACCTAATACATATATGCATAAAATTTTAAGGGAGGGCTCCACGTGCCCAGAATCGGTAGGGGGGCTAGAGCCCCCCCAGCCCCACCGCTGGCTCCGTCGCTGCGCGTTAGGGGCGCACGACGGCGGCGTTGAGGCAAGTCGCAGCTCACTGCAGAGGAGCGGCACGGAGGTCCGCGTCATGGCTGGCACGGCGAGCCACGCGGTGGCGGCGCGGGCTTCCTGCGGCGGCGGTGTGGAGGGCCGAGCGATTGCCGCGTGAGGGCCGCGCGACGGCAGTGTGGAGGCAAGTCGCCGCGCACTGCACAGGAGTGCCACGGAGGTCCATGTCATGGCTGGCGCGGCGAACCGCGCGGTGGTGGCGTGGAGGGGCCGTGGCGGTAGCGTGGAGGGTTGAGCGATGCCCGCGTGAGGGCCGCGCGACGGCGACGAGGCGCGCCCACCGATAGTCCGCGCGGCGGTGGCACGGCGTTCGCCGCCTGGGCTGGCGGCCACGGTCTCCGCGTCAGCGGTGTCGTTGCGGGCAGTGATGGTTGACAAAGCCACACCTGGTAACGGCAACGAGGTGGCCTGTGCAGGTGGTTTGGGGCCCTGGCGAAAGTCGTGCTCTTTTTGGGCCGATGACGGTGACGTCTTCGGATGCCGTTTTTCTTCTTGCGCGGTGCATTCTTCCTAGGTGTAAAAACCTTGACTTTCTGGTCACGCGGTGGCGGTGCTGATGGCGTCGCACCCCTCCTTGGAAGTGTCGCTTTGGAAGTCAACAGCATCAACAGCGTCAGATGGTGGCTAGTAAGAGGGTGTTGGCGCAGCGACTAGACGGCTTTGCATCTTCTTGGCAGTGGAGGGCGACAATTTTTGTGGGGCGCCCATGCGCCAATTGCACCCAAGAAGTTGGCGAGGAGCCCAGTGTGGGAGGCACCCACGAAGTTGGCATGGAGGTCGGCGTGGGAGGTGGTGGCTGGTAGTTTTGCATTGCCGAGGGGACCTGCATGGTTTGGCGGCGGGTGGTCTCGCTTAACAACGGCCATTCCGGTGCTAGGAGGCGTTCTGATGACTGGCAGCTAGAGGACGTGGGAGACTTCTACCTTCGATGAGGCGGCTAGGTTGCTGGAAGCAAGGTGTGCTTGTATGGATCCTAGTGGACGGGTTCGGCATGGTGAACTCCAGAGGCGGTTGCTCACGCTTTTGGTTTGGCTGCTTGCAGCGAACTACGACGGGTAGCTCTGCTTGGTACTGACTACTCCGGTGTGGGACAACATCTTTGAGAGGAGGCACAAGCGGATCCGATTGCGGGAGAGTTACACGGCATGTAGCGGAGTACGGCGGCTAGCACCGCTTGCCAGTAGGCTTGCTCGACGTGGGACATCGTCAGCAATGACGGCGCAAGTGGTGACGATAGTGCTTTCGTCCTAATGTCTTTATCGTCATGGGGGTTGGCGAGGCAGTGTGGTGATCGGCTGGTGGTGGTTTGGTGGCGGTGGTGCGCGTGTTTTGAGTTGAGTTTTCGGTCTTGTGTAGCTCGTGTCGATGTCCCATATCGACGGATTAGAGTTGTTTCTTTCTTTTTCTTGAGTGTGAGTTCGGTGTGTGTTGATGTTCCAATCCAACCAACTGGAGTGGTACTTGTTTGTTTTGCCTAGTCGAGGCTTTATCTGTTTTTTAATATAATCGACAGCTCTTCTCCTGGCTAATTCATTTTTTTAAAGAACTTTCTAGCAGACGAGGACATTGCGGCATCTTGTTGAACTCAAAGTAAAAGATCTATAAATCCTCCTTAGATGTAAGGTGCAAATATGGCAGAAGATTGCTCAATCATACGATTTGTAATGTCTGACATTGTGGCAGAAGCATATCCATCCAGCGGGGAAGGCATGGTTGAAGCATTTGTAAAGTTTGACATAGCACTAGTTCCACCACTGTCACTAGCATCAAGGTCCTGTGTAGTGGATACGAAATTCTTCATAAAAATGTCCTCTAAGTAAATAAAATAGGAAAAAAGAATAATGAGTCAAATTGATGACTTAGGATTATTGGTTCGGATCAGCACTTCTATCTCTATTTTGTGTAGCATTTTTTTTTTTGAAACTCTGAAGCATTATTTGTGCTAGCATCAACTGATGACTTACGCCGTTGCGACTTCAGCTTGTGCAACTTATTTGGGCCAGTAAGATAATGATTGTGATCAAGTACAACCTTCAACACTTTCCAAATTCTGATATATAGTTTTGTCTTCTCAGAGCTTTGAATGAGTCTTTCTAACACTGAACCCAACCTTACCGGCATAGGAATCAAAAGCCATACCAACTTCAGGAACAATCAAAGCTTGTCCAATTTTATCAACCACCTATTGTACAATGCATTGTAAATTAAAGTTACGTAACACTGAATTCATAATGCAATTTTTTTCATGCCTATAACACTGAATTCATAATGCGATTTTTTTCATGCCCATCAAATAAACTCACATCCCATACCTTAGCTGCTTGTTGGGCCACAGGTTTCGGCAACTCCAGAGCAGATGTACTCGCAGGCAATGTGGACGGCGATTCAATCACAGTGGACGGCAACATGGGTATGGTAATTTCATTGATGTTTCCCTCAAAAAGAAAATCTTGTTCAGACGTTCTGACAACTATACCATTGAAAAAAATCTGGCAGAAAGCCATATGACTGTACATATGCATACTGATTTATAGATTTATACGTACCTGCAGCATGTCTGAGGAATTCACTTTGGTTCTAGGGTCGTCACCGTTTGGAGCATCAACAATAGCATCACCATTAAGGGCAGGCTTAACCTCCATGGGGACTGCTAGTGCAATTGATGGCCGCACAGTTGGAAACCTACCTGCAGGCTGCCGTGTGATGATGCTTATCTCCTCTTCGTAACAGACACTTCCGATCGTGCTCCCTTGTTGATGTGTGACAGCGGCGGCCGTGATCCCCTAGTTGCTGTGTGATGGCGGCGTTCGTGATCCCAATCTTGTTAGATTGATCTCCTAACCAATAAGCCCAACGGCCTATTGGGCCTTGGTCACGCGCCCTGATCGGGGGCGTCCAACCCTACATGGTTGGTGGGCCCCCGTCGCACTGCGCTATATAAAGAGGTGGGGGCCGGCGGCTCAAAGCACGAGGTTCGCCGTGAGCCGCAAACCCCACCGACAAACCCTAATTCGATCTCGAAGAGGGTGCGCAGCCCACGGGAAGCCGCCACCGCCATCACATCACTCATCCTGTCGCCATCGCCTTCGCATCACCGCTCTCCATCTGCGTCGGCTGCCTCTCTTCACCGACCGTCCGCTGCCCGTGGAGCGAACTTCACCGACGGCCGATGGAGGCCTCGGATCCACTCCTCCGGGATCTCGTGTTCGACACCTTCTCCTTCCTCTAGATAGCATTCTAGGTCTACATAGTTGCTTGTTGTCTACCGCTCTTGATGTCTGCCTCTAGACCGATCGCTAGATGATTCAGATTGTAACAATGGTACCAGCCTACTAGCACGTAGATCTAGAACGGGTACCGATTAGAAAAGGAAAGATGAAGAGATCCAAAGTGGATCTAGAAAGAAGAAAGGGCTTGACCAACAAAGGGTTCGATTGAACCCTAAACTCGATCCCTTCGGATCTGAGAAACGATGATGGTTCGGGAAAAGTAAAGAACCGCACATCCAAACCCTAGATCGGGTTTTGGGATAGAGAAGAAAACTTGAAACCGAATTAAACCCGAAGGTGATTCGGGGAAAAGAAAAACAGTGTCGTGTCTAACCCTAACCCTAACCCTAATCGGAAAAATCGTTCAAAAATCCGAATCAAAGAAACCGAAAGGGGAAAGAAGGGGAAGAGGGTGGCTCGGCTCACCTCGCCGTCGAGCACGCCGGCGCGCGCAGGGAAAAGAGAGGCCGGCCGTAAGGGGGCACGGCTCGCCGGGATCCGGCCACAGGGGCGCCGCGGCCAGGCCGCTCGACGGCGGCGCGCTCACCCGCTGGGGAGCGCGCACGCCGGCGAGGGGGCCGGCGACGGCGCCGGGACCTCGCTGCTTCACCGTGGTCGCTCGGTGATGAACTGAGGAGAGAAGAGGAGAGCAGTGAGGCGAAGAGAGAGAGTGTGCGCGTGAAAATGAAGCTAGGGCTGAGGGAGGCGCGGTCGGCCGGGGTTTTTGATGCCCCGAGCTGCGCGCTCCACCGTCGATCTGAGATCAACGGCCAGGAGGGCTCGGGCCTCTTTTGGCCCAAAGGGCGCTTTGCTTTCGGCCGAAATCCCGCCCAGCCCAAGTTGCGGCTCGGCGCTGGGAGAGCGCCACGCTGGCTGGGCATGCAAACCGGGCCAGAGAGCTGCACAGCGCCCAAGCAGGCCGTGTGGTCATGCATTGTGGTCATGCTGCACTTTGGCAGCGATGTCTTTGGCCGGGCCGAAATGGCCAAATAAAATAGTACAGTCACAGTTTTTTGTTTTTCTTATTTTCCGAAAAATGCTTTGATCAATTTGAATTGAATTTTTATGATAATTTTCTGTACAAAATTTATCCAACGATATTTTTTGTTCAGTAAATAGTAAATTTGCTTCTGGAAAATAGGAAAAAGATTATTAAATGTTAAAGTTTCCGCTGCGTATTTAAAGATGTAATTTTCATTATTAAATTCGAACCAACGGGAGAATTTATTTTTGAAAATGGATATGTTTTAAATTGATTATAATATTGTTGTTATTCTGACCAACGTTGATTAATGGCAATATTATAATGTTTTTGTCATATATTAATTCTATTTCTGCCCAACGGTGATGTAGAATTAGTGTAGAAAATAATTGTATGTTTTAATTTTGACCAACGTTAAACTAAGGCATGCAATTATTGTTGTTATTCTGTTCTCACACTATTTGAATTGTGTTTTGTGAGGATACAACTTAATGAGTTGTATCAAAGAGATCCCCACTCTAAAAGGTGATAACTATAATGAGTGGAAGAAAAAGATAGACTGGCCTTCATCCTCATTTGAGGGATGGTGGAAATACTACACCGTGCCCCAGAGAACATGTGGCACCGGTGAGGGAGACTGATGAGACTGATGTTGCATGGCAGAATAGAGAGCGGGATTTTGCTCCCGTAAAGATGTCCTATGACCTTGAGCATAAGAAATGGGTCACTGTCAACAAGAAGTGTTTGGCAGTGATAAAGAACACAATTGAGCCTGCTATTGTGGACTCAATTCCAGACTGTGACACGGTCACAGAGTACCTAGATAGAATAAAGAGTCAGTTCACTGGCTCTTCAAAGACATATGCAACCCAGCTGATCAAGCAGCTGGTTACAGAAAGGTACTCTGGTGGCGGCAGTGGCATTAGAGAGCACATACTGAGAATGAGCAATCTGGCATCTAAGCTCAAACCAATGGATTTGGTACTCAAGGATGAGTTTCTTATTCATTTGATTTTTGCTTCTTTGCCCAAAGAATTTGACACCTTTGTTGTTAATTACAACATACAACTGAAAAATGGGATTTAGAAAAGCTCATAGCCATGTGTGTGCGGGGAGGAGGAAAGAATAAAAGTTTCACAAGGTGGTTCTCATCAACTACCTAAAAGATAAGAAAAGAACTATTATAACAGCCTCTTCCTCCAAGTCATCTGGAAAAGGTCCCATGCAACAGCCTCGAGAATCAAGAATTCCCAATGGCTAAAGACCGGTGTCTCCATCAGAAGAAGACGACGGGACATTATAAAAGAATCATTCCGATTTTCTAAAGATGATAATGAAGAATAAAGGTGAGAACATTATTACGCTCAGTAAATGAATCCTTGTATGTAAAGTTTTCAAAATCTACTTGGTGGATTGATTCAGGTGCAACTATTCATGTTGCTAATTCATTACAGGGATTCCGTTCGATGAGAACTTTGCAAAGAAGCGAAAGTTTCATTAAAGTCGTAAATGGAGTACAAGCAGAAGTTGAGGCCGTTAGAGATCTTCCTCTAGAGCTTCCAGATGGCTTTATACTTTTTCTTAGAGATGTTCTTTATGTACCTTCTTTGCAAAGAAACCTGATTAGTGTATCAAAGTTGGACCATGATGGTTATGATTGCTATTTTGGAAATGGCAAATGTCAGATATTGTTTAATAATAAATGTGTTGGTCTTGCCTTCCGACAAGACGAGCTTTATTTGTTATCACTTCGTGAAAATGTGAATTCCGTATGTGATGTGAATGAAAATGTATCCTCATCGAACAATGGAAACAGAAAACGAAAGAGAGCTCACGATGCATTGTCGAAATTATGGCACTGTCGTTTAGGCCATATTTCGAGGGGGAGAATAGAAAGACTAGTTAAGAATAATATTCTTCCTTCATTAGAGCTCTCAGAGTTAGAACAATGTAGAGATTGCATAAAAAGGAAAGTATGTAAAGAAAATTAAGAAAGATGACAAACGAAGCGTAGGAATTCTACAGATTATTCACACAGACATATGTGGTCCTTTTCCTGTGAAAAGTGTGGATGGTTATGATTCATTCATAACATTTACAGACGATTACTCTCGGTTTGGCTACATTTATCCAATTAAAGAAAGAACAGAAGCGTTGGATAAATTCAAAATATTTAAAGCAGAAGTTGAAAATCAGCATGATTTAAAGATTAAGATAGTCAGGTCTGACCGTGGGGGAGAGTACTACGGTCGACATACCCCATATGGACAAGTTCCTGGACCTTTTGCAAGGTTCTTACAGGAGAATGGAATAGTTGCCCAGTATTCAACACCGGGCGAACCTCAGCAGAATGGAGTAGCTGAAAGACGTAACCGTACCCTGATGGATATGGTGCGTAGTATGATAAGTTACTCCACTTTACCGATGAGTCTATGGATGGAGGCGTTAAAAACCGCCATTCATATTCTCAATAGAGTACCAAGTAAGTCGGTGCCCAAAACACCGTATGAGTTGTGGACAGGAAGAGTACCCTCACTTAACCACTTGCGTGTGTGGGGAGCCTCACGAGGCTAAAGTTTTAACCCAAACATTAGGAAGCTAGATCCCAAAATGCAGGAGTTGCCATTTCATTGGCTACCCGAAAAAGTCAAAAGGTTTTCGCTTCTACTATGCTAATGAGACATACAAAGTTTGTGGAAACGAGACACGCTGTCTTCCTAGAGGATGAAATGATTAGGGGGAGCATGGTAGCTCGAGAAATTGACCTTGAAGAGAAGCGGGTGTATGCACCCACTCCGATCATTCATGAGCCATTTTTCTCACTACCTGCTGTTGCTGCACCAACAGTACAAGACACTGTGGTGCCAGCACCTGTTGTTATCCCGCCTGTGGCAACAATGAATGATGATGAGGAACCTGTGCCTCAGGATCCTATAGAACCTATTGCCACACATGAGGGGGAGCAACAACAGCCTCAAACAGAAAATGTGCCAATTGAGGAGGCCCCTAGAAGGTCTCAAAGAGTTAGAAAATCAGCTATTCCTGCTGATTATGAAGTGTACAACACTGAAGAATTTCAAATGGGGGATGATCCCACCTCATTTGAAGAAGCCATGAAAAGTGATCATTCATCAAAGTGGCTTGAGGCCATGGAAGATGAGATGAGATCAATGAATGCAAATAAAGTTTGGGATTTGGAGATAATTCCTAAAGGAGCCAAAACAGTAGGCTGTAAATGGGTCTACAAAACAAAACTTGACTCTCAAGGGAATATAGAAAGATATAAAGCCCGACTTGTGGCAAAAGGCTTTACACAAAGAGAAGGGATTGATTACAATGAGACTTTTTCTCCAGTCTCGTGTAAGGATTCCTTCAGAATCATAATGGCATTAGTGGCATATTACGATTTGGAATTACATCAGATGGATGTAAAGACGGTATTTCTCAACGGAGACTTAGAGAAAAATGTTTACATGGCACAACCGAAAGGTTTTGTCATGGAGGGAAAAGAACGTTTGGGATGCCGCCTAAAGAAATCTATTTATGGATTAAAACAAGCTTCAAGACAGTGGGTACTTGAAGTTTGATCGATAACAAAGAATTTTGGGTTTAAAGATAATGTTGAGGCCAATTGTGTCTACGCAAAGTTTAAGAATGGGAAGTTTATCTTCCTTGTCCTGTATGTGGATGATATCTTACTTGCAAGTAGTGATGTCAGTCTACTACTGGAAACAAAGAAGTTTTTGTCCTCAAAATTTGATATGAAAGATCTTGGTGAAGCTTCGTCGTTCTAGGGATCGAGATTCACCGAGATAGAAGTAAAGGGTATTAGGATCATCACAAAAGGCATACATAGAAAAGTCTTAAAGAAATTCAAGATGCACAAATGTAGTCCCTCACCGCTCCTATAGTCAAGGGCTGCAGATATGGGGATTTTCAATGCCCTGGGAACCAATATGAGATCGATCAAATGAAAGTGGTTCCATATGCTTCACCGTCGGAAGCTTGCAATATGCTCAAGTGTGTACGCATACGACTTGGCATTTGTTACCGGTTACTTGGCGATTCCAGAGCAATCCTCGAATAGAACACTGAAATTGGTAAAGAAAGTCTTGCGTTATTTGCAAGGAACGAAAGGCCTCATGATGACATATAGAAGATCCGATTCACTCCATATAGTGGGATATTCAGATTCGATTATGCGGGAGATAATAGAAAATCCACGTCTGGATATGTGTTCACTCTCGTAGGGGAGCTATTTCATGGAAAAGCTCAAAGCAAACCGTCACTACATCGTCCCACAATGTATGCCGAGTTTGTAGCGTGTTATGAGGCAATGGGGCGGTGAACTGCTAAAGAAGTTCATACCCGGTTTGAAGGTGGTTGACGACATCAATAGACCATCGGGTTATACCGCGATAATAATCTAGCAAGATAAAGATGCTCACAACAATAGGTCAAGTGGTGCCGCCAAACACATTGACATAAAGTATTATGTTGTGAAGGATAAAGTCCGGGATCAAATGATAAGTCTTGAGCATATAAGTACCGAAAAGATGCTCATGGATCCGCTTACAAAAGGCTTACCACCCAACGTGTTCGAGAGAACATGTAGCCGGCATGGGTTTAAGGGAAAGCCTATGATTCCTGGACTATAAAGGGCCCAAAGTTAAAGTAACTATTTCGGATCGTAGACGTGCATTGTAGTCAAAAATCTATCGGCGATTGACCGTGACGATGAGACATGCTCTATGCATCATCTCGTGAAGAAATGAGTAAGGATAAAAGGATTGAAGTTTAAAGTTTAAAGATAAAAGTAATGGTGAGATCAAGGGGAGAATGTTAGATTGATCTCCTAACCAATAAGCCCAACGACCTATTGGGCCTTGGTCACGCTGCTACTCGATCGGGGCGCCCAACCCTACATGGTTGGTGGGCCTCGTCGCATCTGCTTATATAAAGAGGTGGGGCCCCAATGACGGAAGCCGCCACCGCATCACCGCCATCCTGTCGCCATCGCACCGCATCATCGTCTCCATCAAGGCCGCCTCTCTTCACCGACCGTCATTGCCCGTGGAGCGTACTTCACCGACGAAGTTTATGGAGGCCTCGGATCCACTCCCTCTCGGGATCTCGGGTTTGACACCTTCTCCTTCCTCTAGATAGCATTCTAGGTCTACATCGTTCTTTGTTGTTCACCGCTTCTTGATGTTCCGCCCTCTAGACCGACTGCTAGATGATTCAGGATTGTAACAAATCTCTCCCGTCGAAAAGAACCATGATGAGGCCCGGCTTGCATGAGCGCTTGGAGCCGAGCGCACACATGCTCAGTCGCGATGAGCCGAGCCATTTAGCTGGGAGATAGGGACGCCGGGAGGCCGAGCCAGCCGGTTGAATACTCGTCCACGCTTCATCATCTGGTTGGGCGTCCGCACGCGCTGGGTGAGGACCGTACCATCCGCATCCAATTTTTTTCCGTCCATAATGCTCTTCAACATTTTTCAGGTTTATTTAAATAATGCTCTTCCAAACGTCCACATCTAGTTTTTGTGTAGAGTATATAACATTTTGCAACATACGCGTTTTGCAACATACGAAGATGAGATAAAACACTAGGAACATGGTTCTGTAACACTTGCAAAAAACACACATGAAAACACTTGAAAAAATCATTGCAAAACATATACAACATCCGAATAAAACACTTACAACATATATATGTGAAACATATGCAACATTAAAAAAGAAACACACATGCAAGGTATATCTAAAAAAACAAATGAAACATTCGCAACAGATGCTTACAACATACGTGTATAACCACTGTAACATGTGCAGCATCCCGATCTACTTTTGCAACATCTATATGAACCAATTGCAACATACCTCTGAAACAACTGAAACAATTGAAACGTACGCTTGCAACATACGCTTTCTGCGCAACATCTCCTAGCTGCTTGGGAGAATGAAGGCTTGTCAAGAGTTCACTTGAGCGAGCGGCCTGGCGATGCTTGTAGGCGGTGAGCCGACGGCGCCGGCTGCATGACATGGAAGGGAGGCATCAACCGTGCGACGTGGCAGGGAGGCAGCGGCCGCACGACTAGAAGTGGGGCAGCCGCGCCTGGCAGGGCCGGCAGCCGAGCATCGCAACTAGGAGGAGGCCGCACGCCGCGCCTGGCAGGGCCGACAGCCGAGCACTACCCCTCGGAGGTGGCCGCGTGCGGCGTCTGGCTGGGCCAACGGCCAAACGTTGGAGGCGCTGATGAGCGGATAGGAACGAGTACGTGGGCGAGCAATTTTTTTATTTAGAACCACTCTTGGGCTGGCGCTGTGACCCACCGACGGAGCGCAGCATTTCCGTTTTCACAAAGGTTATGGCAGTATGGAGAGACATTATTTATGTATATACAAATTTGTTACTTGGTTATGTGGCTGTCATTAACTTGTTATAGATAGAATGCCATTATTAGCCAAGGAATTGGAAATAAAATATGGTATTCATCAAAATGGACATCACCCTAAAATTGATCAGGACTAAACTCATAGCCTCTACTAGATGTAGTCATTTATATTCCACTGGAGATATCTGCATCGAAATTAATGCGAACTATTTTGTAATTTTGGAGGATTATCAATCACAAGCCTAGGAGTTATTAATTATTGCTAATATATAGAATATCTTCACCATCTATATATACAACACAACATTGTGATTGTTGTAGGACACGCATACCTACACACAAAAACTCCACCATCGGTCTGTTCGCTGGTTAGTTTCTGGGCTGATAAGCCCGACTAGTGCTAGTTTGTTGTGTGAGGAAAATACCGTTGGCTGGCTGATAAGCCCTGAATAAAACCAACAAGCGAACATGCTGCATATATATATCATGATTGCTGTGACGATGGAGGGAAGAATGGCTACTGTAGTTGTGATGCTTATATCCTTGGATGTTTCGTGGTTCTCATAATGTAAGTGCACATCATAAAATCTGTTGAACTATACAAATTTTCTGGAATTTTGAAAGATATTTTCTACTAGTACATATATAAAGAGACCCTTGTGCTCTTCTAAAAATTTACTACCCCTCTATGATGCGTTATTCGTCTTATAACAATTACTATAACTACTGTGCAGCTCAGCACACGGTAAATCCAGTTGAGAGCGATAGGATCAAACCTTGCGGTTGCCAAAGAAGACCCCTGTGTAGGGACAATATGTGCTTCTGCTGTCGAGAAGATCAGTGCTACAACACAGAAGATGAGTGCCATAGCCATTGCTGTCGAGCACAAGAAAGCGCGCCGGCACCGGCACCGGCAATAATTAATAAGTCCTTTTAGATAATGGAAAGTATTATCGCACTTCATCCTCCAAAAAAAAAGGGGGAAGCAGACAAAGCTGTTACATTTTAACATCAGAGACAACAAATAATAATTAGTATTATGGATGAATGTGCAGCCTATTTGTTTGCTCGTATCGACTTATAAGTCATGGCTTATCAGCCAACTAATAGTATTTTTCTCTCACACTAAACTAATTAACAAGATTTTCAATTATGGCTTATAAGTCAAACCAGTCCAAACGAACAGGGCGGTGATTGTTTGCCTAATTGCCTAGTGATAATAAATATGATATTGCCAACATGTCCTTAGCTTGATGGGTCAATTTATACCTTTTTCTTTATATGTACTGTCGGTTTCTTTGGATTAGTCTATGATCTTTCGTCTCAGGCTCAATTTATCAGTTCCTCGACTTTCAATTTGGCCAAAGCAGTCTCTTATGTTTAATTTTTTGTCCAAATTCGTCCTCGTGCTGACGCGTGGCACTCCTCGGTGGCAGCCCTAGTGAGAAAATGTGCTGGTGTCGGCTTTGATAAATAGGCAAGTGTTGGCATTTGGCACTGCTAGTGTAGGTAATTACTGCATTTCACAATGAAGTTCATTGCTTTTTGGTTTGAACAACATTATGCTAGGACACGCATTTCAGATGAAACGAGGATTGAGCACGGAGGATGTAGCGACAAAGAAAGAATATACTCCTCCGTCCTAAAAATATAAGTGTAGTTCTCGCTTCCCAAATATATGAGGAGTCAAGTGATTTTCATTTTAACCAAATATACAAGAAAATATTAATATTTATAGTACGTATGACACCATTAGTATCATTAGATAGATCGTTAAATCTATTTTCATAATAAATTTGTTTGGAGATACAAATGTTGCTAATATTTTCTACCATCATTGTTCCAAATCAAATCAAACTTAAGAAAGTTTGACCGGCACACAAACCTCACTCACCCGCTAATATCATAACGACGCTTATTTTGGAACGGAGGGAGTATGCTATTGATCCAATGAAAATTTGAATAACTTCTTTAATGTCCCTTTCATGGATAGCTAGAACCAATGCAATTTCATGTGAAATTACTTTTAATGCATTGCATGGCTGCTAGGCTAGCCAAAGCTATGGTCACCACTAGGTTTTGTTGACTCCTAACCCGACAACGTGGAGCGCCACATCAACATAAGGACGAAACTCGAACCAAAATCGAAAGTTGAGGGAATAGTTTGGCCATTTTGAGAGTTGAAGGACTAAATTGAACATGAGACGAAAAGATGAGGTATCAATTTGTCTATTCCACCTCTTTGGAACTACTAGGCTCCACCAAATTCAGCTCCATGGAGTAATTAAGGATCCCAAAGACCCTAAATACATGTAGTAGAAACTTATTTTCCACGAATCTAGTGGCCAAATTGACGTGTATTTGGTAGTGCCATATACCTCCTCAAGGAGTGCTTTTATAAACAAGAACACAACGTGTATGTCAAGGAGTTCTCCAACAGAATCAACCATTTTACCAATGTGACTTGTTTACACTCCTTCCTTTCTTTTTTTACAGTGCTTCCTCTCAATAGTTCGATGGCAATGCAAGGTATTTCTCCTCCCAAGCTTCATATACCGCCCATGCCCACACACCCACAATCCTCTCGGGTGGCATTGAAATCCATCTTCTGTGTGTGTCCCTGCCTTTGGATCTAGTGTAATGGATTGACCAAGCGCACAGGGACTAGCCGGTCGTGACATCTTCGGTGTTAGTGACAAGAAGGCCAATGACACCATGATCTTCAGCGCATGTGTGGTACCAACATGGGAGCTGCATTTAAAGGGCTTTTCCTTGAGATATGCTCCTTGCTTCTACTTGAGGAGCTTTGCAAAGAGCCGAAGAGCATGGCAATGCAAGAAGAAGATGCAAGCTGCCAAGGTCCGGTGTAACAACCCGGGTTTTTCCTAGAACCAAAAATCTGAACTTAAATTTTTTTTTAACAAAATCCATGCATGGTGAGTGTGCATACTAGAAAACCACCCTTGTAGTTGCACAAGTAGATCTCAAGTTAGCATGTTTGAGCATTTGCATATTAAACAACATGTGAGTTGCTTCTTCTTGATTTTATGTATTGAAATAAAATCAAGTAAACCTTTTTACAAACATGTTGTGTGTGTGTTGCCAACCCTTGGCATTGACCCTAATACCCTACTTGACCCCTAGTGGACCCCATAAGGACGTGTACATGCTTGGCAACACATGTATACATGCAAAGATTGTAGCATAGAATGGAAATAGATAATAGAAAAGGAATTAGAAAAGGGGAAAGAATTAGAAAGGGGAAAGCAGCCCAGACATCTTCATCACGGCCATAGCCAAACCCATTGCTTAACCGCAAACAACCCGCCACCGCGTGCCAATTAGATCGCTAGCTCCACCTGTCTCAAATTTACGATCGCTTTGAGCAAGCGTTTAACAGTCATTATGCTAGGACACGCATTTCAGATGAAACGAGGATTGAGCACGGAGGATGTAGCCAACAACAACGGCCCACGCCAGTCAAGTGCTTTTCATTTTAACCAAATATGCAAGAAAATATTAATATTTATAGTACGACGCGACATAATATTTTCTATAAATCAAATCGCTTTTATCATAACGCGCTTATTTTGGAACGGAGGGAGTATGCGAAAATTTGAATAACTTCTTTAATGTCCCTTTCATGGATAGCTAGGCACATGTGAAATTACTTCTTTTAATGCATTTATCATCCCCACTAGGTTCAACGCACCCTCCTCTACTAGGCTCCACCAAATTCAGCTCCATGGAGTAATTAAGGATCTTTTTCCCTATACCTCCTCACGCTTTTTAAGGAACACAAACGTGTATGTCAGGTAGAGCACCTCCCGGCGAGCATACGAGGCCACGCCTTTCCCACATCCCTCGTCGTCCGTCGCCTCGTGTAGCCGCTGGGCATCGACGCATGGATGGATGCCACGCCCATGATCTTCAGCCGGGTGGTGCCAACATGGGCCCTGCCCTTGAGATATGCCAGCTTCTACTTGAGGAGCTTTGCAAAGAGCCATGCCATGCTAACGAAGATCGCCGCCAAGGTCCTGTAACAACCCTGGCCTTGTCCATGCATGGTGATGACGCCACCCCGTCCACCTTTTTTGACCGCCAGATTTGAATTGGGAGCACCAAGTAAACCTTTACAAACATGCATTGACCAATACCCTACCCCTAGTGCGCCCCAAAACCCTAGCCTAAGCACCCTGATCACCCTACACGTGGCCTTCCACCTCTCCCCGCCGTTTGCCGAGCGCCATGGCCACCGCCCGGCTATAAGAACCCCTCCTCCGGTGCCCTAACGCCTCTCCCATACCCCGCCGCCACTCTGTGGCAACCCACGAACCACACCAAGCCAAGGAGAAGGGAGGAGAAGGGGAAGGAAGGAGGCCCGAGCCGCCAGCCGCCTGCGCCGGTGGAGTCGCTTGGAGCGAAGGACACCGCCCGATTGACTACACCGACGCCACCTCTCCCCGCTGGTTCTCCACCGCCGCCCCTCGACGCCTCACCACGGCCTCAACTCACCACCGCACCACCATCCTACCTACCCCCCCTGATTGACTACACTGACTGACGGCCTCGTTAACACCAATTATAAATCGTCAACATATCCTGCATATGAACTTAATTTCATCACCAAACATAGGTATAGGGGTTAAAACTAATGAATTCCATGAGCTTTGGTAAATATTTGTATGCAGGAGGATTTATCCAGAAAACAGCTCCCGAGACCACTGTCATACACTCCAAACAAGCAAACCGACGACAACAAGTGATTCAACCCGCGAAAACTGCGAAAGCCAACTCTAGAAGGTTTCAGAAGACACCACGTCGAAGCTTGGGCCAAACGGACACGAAAGTGGGCCGGCTGGCCTAGCCCATAGGCCGGCTGGCCTGCCACGGAGCCCGCTCACCGTCCGCTACTTCATACTCCTTCCTACGTCTACACCGTTGATTTTAAGGCGGTTTTAGGTCGGTTTATCCAACGGTGGTCAAGGGAGTTGACGCGGATCGATGATGTGGCGATTTCTTGCCCCCTACTCCACTTGGATTCCTTGCCCCCTACTCCACCTCGATTCCTTGCCCCCTACTCCACCTTGATTCCTTACCCCCTACTCTACCTCGGCCTATATATAGCAGCCCCTACCCCCTCCCTAGAGCCATCTTGAAAACCCTAATTCATATCTCTCATTCAGATCAAGACACACCAGGAGGATTAGTTCTAGAGCTCTCCAATATAATAGATTAGTAGCTCGGGAGTGAGGGTCAAGTTGGGCTCATACTCAAGTTCAGAATCTAGTCTTGGAGGCTTGGCGAAGCCTTGTATCTTCACTTCTACATCTTGTAAGACTTATTATCAATTTATCATATTCTTATCTACATGGCTATGTTTACTTTGAATATATATCTTGCTTAGTTAAATGTTATCAATACTTTTATGTGCGGGTTCATAGAGCGCTTAGCTTGTTAGTTTACCAGTTAGGTTAAGTAGCCGAGTCTCATGTAAGTATGGTGCTTATACGATGCTCTGCCTGTGAGTGCACCCTGTTCTCTGGTTGGGTGGTAGCAGCGGGAGGTGACAGCCCCGTCTATCCTTTGTAGTCTACTCCGAATTAAGCAGGTTCTTAAATTGTAGGACCGTAGTCATCTATTGTGGGTGCTCTACCGTCTAAGCGGCGCCCCGAAGTGCACAAGAGTAGAGTTAATCTTAGCTATAGTCGGGTATATATATACTTTGATCATATAATAAGAATATCATAGGAATCTACCTTGCCTGTTGTTCTCCCGGGTTGACTAGTTTACATTATATTTATAGATCTATTCCCTGAGTGTCATTATGCTTAATTCCTATCTATATATTTACCCTCTACTTAAGTGTTGACGGTAGTTAACAACCATTATAAAACATCAATTAAACATGTATAAGGGCATAAATATAATCACCAATGAAGGTTTATGAGTTTAAACTAATAAATTCTATTAGCTTTGGTGATTTCATGACTGCAGGAGGATTTATCCAGAAAATAGCTTCTGGAACCACTGTCATACACTCCAAACAAGCGAACCGACGACAACAAGTGATTCTACCCACGACACCTATGAAAGTCGACTCAAGACGGAGCCCAAGCCTCGCCACCAGAAGGAGGAGCCCACCTGGCACGGTCGGTCGGCCCACTAGGGAGGCCGCCCGGCCCATGAGGGTGCCCCATCACCCTTCGCCCCGCGTACTCCTTCCTACGATCTACACCGTTGATTCTAAGGCGGTTTTAGGTCGGTTCATCCAACGGTGGTGGGGAGAGTTGACGCGGATCAATGACGTGGCAATTCCTTGCCCCCTACTCCTCCTAGAGTCCTTGCCCCTTACTCCACCTTGATTCCTTGGCCGCTACTCTACCTCTAGCCTATATATAGCAGCCCCTACCCCCCTCTCTTATTAGATCCTGAAACTCTAAATCATATTCTCCTTATCAGGATCAAAGTCAGCTATCAAGAGAAGATTATTCTTCCATAGGATCTAGTCTTATAAATAGAAATAGTGAGATAGAGAGTGAGGGAAGAGTTTGGAGGAGGTGCCAGCTTGTCGGTGCTCTCTCTACGGCTTGTACCTTGGCGGATCCAAGTTCTATCTGAGCTTGCCTCTAAAATTTTTCTGGTAATCAACTTTTGATTTAAGTAAGCTTCTTGTTTATATTATTCATCAGGTTCACAACTTATTTGAGTGTTTTATTCTTTATCCGGGAAGAGTAAAGTAGTAATTGTAGTGTAAGCATGGTGCTTAGACTCTAGTTACTTGTGGATGCATCATGCATTTCAGATCGGTGGTAGCTTGCGAGGGTGACTCTTATAGCCTCGTTGAATCCTCTGTAGTCCACTTCCCGTTTGTAAAGGCACGTAGGACGTGGTTGCGAATGAAAGCATCCTCTGTTAGTGTTTTTTCCTATTTAATATTTCCAGTTGGCCAGCGCGGTGCATTGGGGACACCCTAAATGCTTTCTGTTTGCCTCAGACGCAGCACCCGATATGTTATCCACCTTGATTCCCTCAGTTTACGATGACGCTCGTGGACACTACACCAGTGAGTAGGAGCTTCTCGAGTCATGACGAATTCGTGAAAAACAGCTCGGCCTCCACCACCCTACTCAAAACTGATGCTCGGGAAACTTCAATTTGGACAATGATATAAAGTTTCTCTTATTTCATGCTCTAGTTTGATGATTGGATTCAAAATACGATGATATGAGCAAATGCTTTTATGCCTAATAATCTACGCTAAGCTCTATAGGGTATCATCGGCGTGACTTTGGTTGTCTACGGGTAGCACTAGAATTGTTGATGGCTCTGAGCGCCATTTTGTTGTAGCCTTCTTTAAATCACTTAGAAGAATAGCTAAAAATAGTTCTAGTGCATCTACATATAAACTAATGGATGGATTAATTTTAAGTTCATATCCTAGGTAATGACTGGTCAATTATCGGCAAATCCAACTAATAGGTGTCTATAGAACTTTTACTCGAAGGATTCGACACCGGTACGAAAGCAGGTTTCAAGGAACTCCGCTTGAGAAACTATTCTATTTTAATCCATTGATAAAAAAGGGTAAGGATAGCGCCGGGAAGTTCGGCCCCAGGCCACGTCCAAACATAGCTCCCGTTCGACGCACTTTTCTGTGTTCTGTCCCTATCCCCACACATCCATCGCGCCAACACACGCACGCCACCACGCCAGATGGCTCCGCTGACGGCGACAGCGATAAGCGTGGCGAGTAGGTCGTTGATCGGAGCAAAGACTATGAGGACCCACCTGTGGCCACAAATGCTGCAAGCGTCCTCGGTGGAGCGCCGCCGCCACTTCTGACACCGACGCCACCATGGCTCCCACGCTAGCTCTCTCTTCCTCGTTCGACCACCCTACATCAAGATCTAATTTTGCAACACTCACATGAAACAAATTGCAATATATGACGGAAAAAAATGAAACATTTGGAACATACACTTGCAACATAGCCATCATAACATTTGTAACATCCAGACGCACTTGCAACATACGTTCGAAACAGATGAAACATT
This sequence comes from Miscanthus lutarioriparius, assembly GCA_904845875.1. Classification (NCBI taxonomy): domain Eukaryota; kingdom Viridiplantae; phylum Streptophyta; class Magnoliopsida; order Poales; family Poaceae; genus Miscanthus; species Miscanthus lutarioriparius. Next base: position 107,479,594 of record CAJGYO010000007.1, on the reverse strand, counting down.
TTGAACAAACTCTTACAACATACCTTTGAAACACTTCAATATATGCAACATCCCGATCTACTTTTGCAACATCCTTATGAAATAATTGCAATGTACCTCTAAAACATCTGAAACACTTAAAACATACGTTTGCAACATAGGAAAGGGAAAGGTCTAGGCCAGAATCGACCGATCGTCAGGGTGGGATTCGGTGACGCGCAAGCAACACCAACAGTACCACCAGTGGCGGTGCGCGAGTGCAACCACTACAACACCACCAGCAGCGTCCCTTGGCTCGGTCGGGGCAAGCGGCATTCGCTATCACTACGAGAGGGAGCGAGCGGAGCGCAGCTGAAGCGAGGAGCGAGCTGTGCGGGTAGGGCGCGCGACAGGCGGGAGCGAGGAGAAAGCAAGCGAGCGGCACGGGGTAAGGCGCTCGATGGGAGAAAACAGCGAGGCAGACTGAGGGACGCGGCGTGCCAATAGGGCGGACACACGTGGCCCAGCATTATCGTGTAAAAGAAATTAGATTCATGCAATCCTCTAAAGCGCCATAATAAAAAGAACAAAAATTCACCCTATTCACTTACGCTGAAGTTTGACTTACGCTGAACACCGTGGCTGAAAAGTAGGTAAAAACATGTCAATTATCTTCTGCTAATAAACCGCGAAACAAAAATCACGTCTCCAAACTCGGGAACACGTCGACCGGCGCCTAGTCCCTGGGGTTTCGCTTCCCGAACCTTCCGACCGCCGCCGACAGCCCGACACCATGGGCTCCGGCGATGATAACGACCGCGACCTGGACCGGGACCGGGACCGGGACCGCGATCGCTCCTCCTCCCGCCACCACCGCGACAGGCACCACGAGCGCTCCTCCTCCCGCTACCGTCGCGACGACAGGGACTTCGATCGGGACCGGGGCCGCGAGGAGAGGGAGCAGGCGCGGCGGCGCGAGGGGAGGAGAGATAGGGAGAGGCCGAGGCGGCGGGATGCGGACGGGGAGGACGAGGACGGCGACCGCGACCGCAAGCGCCGCCGCGTGTCCTCGCAGCACCGCCGCCGGGACGGGGAGCCGGAGGCGGCGCCCACTACCAGGGACCAGGAGAGGGGCATGGGGGCCGAGCAGCAGCGGCTCGACGACGAGATGGAGCGCCGCCGCATCCGCGTCAAGGACTGGCAGGAGAAGCGCCGCGAGCAGCAGGGTGCCACCGGGCCCAAGGCCGAGGCGGGCTGCGGTGCTGAGGCGGGGAAGAAGTGGAACTTGGAGAGCGAGGAGTCTGACGAGGAAGAGGATGGCACGGATTTGGGCGGAAGCAGTGTCATGGATGTTGATTGCGACAATGGGGGTAATGCTACCAGTGGCCCTACTGATGTGGAAGTGGAGGAGGAAGAGATTGATCCGCTTGACGCGTTCATGAACACCATGGTGCTGCCGGAGGTCGCAAAGCTGGAGAGCAATCCAGCATCAGTGGACGGTGTAAGGGAGGTTGCTGTCAGTACTGGGGGTAAGAAAGGGTTGAAGATGGCGATGGGGAGAATCATGCAAGGGGATGACTCAGACTCGGATTATGGCGATGATGGTGATGGTGTTGCTGGATTGGAGGATGAGGACGATGAGGAGTTCATGAAGCGCGTCAAGAAGACAAAGGTGGAGAAGCTGGCTGTTGTGGACCATTCCAAGATTGACTACCAGCCGTTCCGGAAGAATTTCTACATCGAGGCGAAGGACATCAGGGAGATGACATCCGAGGAAGTGTCCGTTTACCGGAAGGAATTGGAGCTCAAGGTGCACGGGAAAGATGTGCCCAAGCCAATTAAGACATGGTTACAGAGTGGGCAGACTAGCAAGCTCCTTGACACCATCAAGAAGCTTGGTTTCGAGAAACCCATGCCTATACAAGAGCAAGCGCTGCCGGTCATCATGAGTGGCCGTGATTGCATTGGTGTTGCAAAAACTGGATCTGGCAAAACACTTGCGTTTCTCCTTCCGATGCTCAGGCATGTCAAAGACCAGCCACCTGTTGCTCCTGGAGATGGTCCTGTTGGGCTCATTGTGGCTCCTACAAGGGAGCTTGTGGTGCAGATACACTCGGACATTAAGAAGTTCTCTAAGATGCTTGGCATTAGTTGTGTTGCTGTCTATGGAGGTTCAGGGGTTGCCCAGCAGATCAGTGAACTGAAACGAGGTGCTGAAATTGTCGTTTGCACACCAGGAAGGATGATCGATATCCTCTGTACTAGCAATGGGAAAATCACTAACCTTCGGAGAGTGACATTCTTGGTGATGGATGAAGCTGATAGAATGTTCGACATGGGTTTTGAGCCTCAGATTACAAGGATAATTCAAAACACTCGGCGAGATAGGCAGACAGTGCTTTTCTCAGCCACTTTTCCAAGGCAGGTAGAGATGCTGGCGCGCAAGGTGCTGATCAAACCCGTTGAGATTCAGGTGGGTGGGAGGAGTGTGGTGAACAAAGACATCACACAAGTAGTCGAGGTGCGACCAGAAAGTGAGAGGTTCTTGAGGCTGTTAGAGTTGCTTGGGAAGTGGTGTGATAAGGGGGAAGATTCTTGTTTTTTGTCCACACTCAAGATAAATGCGATTCTCTGCTTAAAAACTTGTTCCAGCATGGATACCAGTGCCTGTCTCTACATGGTGGTAAAGACCAAGCTGATCGTGAATCAACTGTTGCTGATTTCAAGAGCAATATCTGCAGCTTGCTGATTGCTACTAGTGTTGCTGCTAGGGGTTTAGATGTGAAAGAACTTGAATTGGTTGTCAATTATGATGTCCCTAACCACTATGAGGACTATGTTCATCGTGTTGGGCGAACAGGCCGTGCTGGTAGGAAGGGCTCTGCTGTGACTTTTATTTCCGAGGAAGAGGAGCGGTATGCGCCAGACCTTGTGAAGGCATTGGAGCTCTCTGAACAGACTGTTCCAGAGGACCTGAAAGCCTTAGCTGATCGGTTTATGGCAAAGGTGAAGCAGGGAACAGAGCGGACCCATGGTACTGGTTATGGTGGAAGCGGTTTCAAGTTCAATGAGGAAGAGGATGAAGCGCGGAAATCCACAAAGAAGGCTCAGGCAAGGGAATATGGATATGAGGAGGAGAAGTCAGATTCAGATTTTGACGAGGAAGAGGTACATAAGGCAGGAGATGACCTGGACGTGCAGGCGGTTGGTGATCCGAGCGCAAATGATGAAGCTAGGCTTCATGCTCTTGAGGCTTTGGCACGGATACAGCGCCATGCGGTTCCTGACCACTACGAGGCTGAGCTTGAGATTAATGATTTCCCACAGTATGCTCGCTGGAGGATCACTCACAAAGACACACTGGGTCCTATTCAGGAAGGTGGTGTTGCTATCACTATAAGGGGAACATATATTGCTCAAGGAAAAGTTGCTGGTGCCAATGAGCGCAAACTGTACCTGTTTATCGAGGGCCACTCAGAGTCTTGTGTGAAGAAGGCAAAAGCAGAGTTGAAACGTGTCCTTGAGGATTGTGTCAGCCAGGTTCCCAATCTACCCAAATCTGCTCCAACTAAAAAATACTCAGTTATTTGAAGCAGGTATGGATGATATCGTTTACATATTCATAGGTTAAATTTAGCTGCTGGTGTATGGGCACAAGAGGCAAAACGGTGCCTGTCATTTCATTTTGTTACTGTTAGCTGTGCTCACCGCACATCTTACCCAATCGATGTATTCTGCTTCTTCTATCTTATATTTTGACTGTCACATCATTAGTTCTATGATATTTTGCCTTTTGTATGTTATTCACTGACCATTCTATGCTATTTTGTGTTGCAGCTTACAATGGTTTCCATGCCACTATGGTGTCGTTGGCCTGCTACTTCCAGTATTCAGATTGTCCACGGCTGTGGCGCTGTGCAACTCTTTTTCCTACATAGTCATTATAAGGCAGCTAATGTTTACTTAGTGTCACATGGTTATTAGGGAAACTGTGTAGTTACGTTGAATTGGGATGTTTCTACAATTTCTATTGACAAGTTCTGGTTGCCTTTGGACAGAAGTCTTATAAACTCATACTGGTGGTTGCTGGCCTGTTATTGCCGAGGAAAGACATGGCTTTCTGGTTCGCTTTTGGAATTGTTGATTGGGTTATGGCACCTTGAAAACGTATAGTGCTTTCTGTTTACTTATGGATATGTTACTCTTATATGAAGACAGTTCGAAGATTGTGTGACCATGGTCTAATCCAGGTGTATTTACTGATTTGCCTTCCCAGGAGCTAATAACTGAAGCAGTGATAGTTTTATCTTTGGGAATTTGGTGTATCTTTTGGTTTGATTCCATTTACCCATCATTACTTCTGCTCTCTGATTCTAGTCTCCTTATATGTTAAAAAGGTACCGTGATGTTGTTGTTTTGATCTTGAGGTGCAGTGCTTAGTTTGCAAAAGGAGGATCATCATTCAGCATAGGTAATTTTTGTGAGGTGGTCTGCTGGTGTGGGCTAATGAGGCTGGACTACTGGGCCGTATATTGGTTCCATCTTTCACTATATATTTTTGTCCTCTGGATTTTCATAGTATCTTCTAATGTGATGTTCTCCTCCTTTTTCCTTTTTGATCTGAGAAAGAAAAAAAAAACAAGCCGGTAAGGTTGGGTGATATTCTTGCTTGTTTGAGATGGTTAACTGATGAGTGTTTTCAGTGATCCAGATTCAGCACAGGATGATGCATATAGCTTTATATATAGAGTGATGTTTTCTTTGCTTATATTTCTAATAAACAAAACAGTGATGATGAATAGGGCAAGAACAGAAGCTCAGATCATGGAGAAACTGAAAAAAATCTGGCGGTGCTCTGGACACGATACCATCGCAAGCGTTGTTCTTGTCTGCTGGTGGAGCTGTGCCGATGACTGGACTGCTTCTTTGTTCTTCTTTCTTTTGACACATCAGACACATGTTCTCAGAATTTTGTTTAGCTAGATTTATGGAGAAATACAGAGTCATTTATTCCAGGCTTTGGGTTGAGTCTGGTTACTACCGATTTGGCTAACCATTTTGGTTAATCGAGTGTGTGTTCCGATCACAAAAGTGTTTTTTTTTTTCATTTTGCGAAAAGCCTTACTTTGCCTGGTTGCTGCCTTTATCTAGGTTGAAAGCAGAGCAGCCCCTGTTTTTGGATTAGGCAAGATTAACAAAGAAACCACCACAACCATAGATCCCTTCAGGTGCCGGATCAGCTACTGTTAACACTATTATCCCCAGTCAAACAAGGCTATCTATCTTTCTGTATCATTATAGGAGAATAATTATATGAACCAGTTGAACTACTGAATTTATCTTTCTAAGATTGAAATAGTATTCTCTTAAGTGGAGTGGAAAAGAAAAAAAAAATACAGCATAGTACCTCAAGATAGGTAAGCTACCGCATGTTCCACTTGAGTTCATTGTGGCATTAATTATGATTCTAGTTTGGTCTCTAGTCTATAAATGTGACAAGATCTAGCACTTTGTGGAAAGTTCTGCCATGATTTTTCCTGTTCTTCATGTCAACCACACCAACAGCATGTTCGGTTGGCTGGTTCGTATCGTTGCTGGTTCGTTTATATGAGAGAGAAGTACTGCCGGCTGGTTCATGTGAACAATGTTCATGTGAGGGGACTGGTCAGCCCAGCCAGCCAGTCCCAGCCGAACACGCCGCAAGTTTGGCCTTGGCAACCAGGAATTCATGTGCCGGGGCCTGGAGACGCGTCACGATTTTCTCCAGCTACCATGGAACCAGCATTTTTTTTGGGCCAAGGATGAAACTTGCTTTCGTATCATGGCGTCGGTGTTTTATTAACGGTCAGAGGGAGCAGTTTAGTTACTTTGGGTCATCAGAATTCAGATGCGATGCGCCGATGTTATGCAATAGTCAGTCATGAGATGAAGTTACACCATTCTTTCAGCTATAGCGAGAATTTCACGATGAATCAGACTAGTCATGCGCCGATGCCTTTCGCTCTTAACAAACGCTACAATTCCAAGTTTTTATCTTCTTCTCTTGCTATGCATTAGCTCATTCGCCGAGATGTAATGTCGCTCAAGCACCAAAACATTTTGAATTGGACAGTTTTCGTCCCATACCATACCTATACTTTGTTTGCGATGCAATGTAATTTTAATCTTTACATAACTACTAGGTCAATTACAAATACAGAGTAAAAGCAAAGACGAAAGGTCCACCTCAAAAGTAATACGGAGTAGATATCAACTTAATTATACTAGTATAATGCCCGTGCTAACGTAACGGATTTATCTTGGAGACGCACATGAAAACAACCAGTGTTTTTTTTTCATAGTTCAACTTTTACACAATTAGGGTAGTACCAAATGATGGTTTACACAAGCGCACAAACACCTATGGTGCAGGGTGAGCAGATACACTCGATACCGATCATCAAACAAGGAACCGATAGCGAAGTGGTAATGAAGAATTGGATGACCCTCACCTCCCTCTGGTTTGGGTGAACGGCGAGGAGCGCGACGGCGCGGGAGTAGTTGCGCACAAGGCGGCGGAACCGCTTCGCGTCGAGGGCCGGCTGGGGTGCCTCTGTCGGGACCACCAATGTGGAGGCTGCCGCGGTACATCGAGATCGCCACCATCCTCTAGGATCCCTGCCTGCGCCACCCTCCTGTGCACCACCGGCGTCACGCAACCGTCCCTCCGTCCGTGTCGCCTCGAGGGCGCGGCCCTCCCATGCGTCAAGGCATTGCTTCATTGCCCTCTCGTCGGCCAGATCCGCCGGTGGCCCTCCTACACGCGGCTTACCTGCGCCAGATCCGTCGCCGACCCTCTCGCACGCGGCCTCCCGGGTGCCGCCCGTCCCGGCGAGCGGCCGCCAGAATCAGCCACCGTGGAGGAGGAGGCCTGAGATGGTCGGGTGCCAGAGCTCGCACGCCGGATTCAACCACCGTCGCCGCCAGACTCATGAACCAGGCCACCGCCGCCCATCGCGCCAGAATCCGGCCACGGGGCCGGCCACGGCGAGGCTCGGCCAGCAGCGCCCCCAGCCAAGGAGCACCGGGGGAGAAGGGGTTGGAGAGGCTACGATGGTGGAAGTCGCGCGGTGTTCATTTTTTCTCCCTTTGTGCGTTCACTCGAGTGAATGACCGTGGACGGCCGAAATCAACGCGAGCACCTGCAGGCGCATGCGAGGAAGGTTTCTAATGTAGTTTTTTTTTGTTTCGGTGATGATGATTGGTTTTGATGGAGCGTTGAATGGCGGACACCGCGTTGAAGTGCGAGCAGGGTGCGGGGGTGAGAAGCCTGGTATCCCACGTCAAATTGTAGCCAACGGATTTGGTTAAGGTGTTTGATTAACCCTTGATTTTAATGGTGCTGAATTCGTGTGTGTATTTTTCTGGGTGCGCAATGGTTGGAGGCTCCCAGCGGGGGATGTTTTCGTGGGGGGACCTAGTATAATTTCGACTGATCCATTATAGTAGAGACTTGGAACATAACGGTGCAGCCAATAAAACGATATGTTTACGTTTTGGGTTGAGCCAAACTGCTGATCCAAAAGAGAGCGGCCAAGAAATGCCTTGTCCATGAAAGATGATGAATTTTCTCAAAAAAAAAAGAAAAGAAAAAAGAAAGATGATGAAACGCTAGCGCTTTCCGTCGCCGACAAGCGCCCCCTGATTTTGGATAAGTTCAAGGCAAGTCTAACAAACCAACCACCTTCGTTCTACTCTACTTGTCAAATGAGCCACCCGTCAACACTTAACGCCCTGTTCGCTTGTCTTGTAAGCCGTACTTTTTCAGCCAATGAACGATATTTTTCTCTCACAACAAATCAGCCAACAGTACTTTTAGCTTATCAGCCAAACGAACAGGGCATAAGTCCAAAATAAAATGATATTTTAAATCAATCGTCATCCTTATATATTAAAAAAAAGAACAACCGTCACCAGAATCGATCCTTTCTGTGTGCTGAAAGCACGAAACGGAACGTTTCTACTGCAACAAACTTTGTGCCGAAAAGATGGGCGGGCTCCTCTCAGCCCAAGGAAAACCGTGATCTACAGGTAGTCGATCTGAATCCGATCGAATTTTGGCGTGAGCGAGATACTCTAATGATGATGACTGAACCTTGACTTAAATCCTACGCGTCATTCTCATCCGCCCCTGCTTTGCCTTATCCACAGCACCACCACCAATCAAAGCCCGCCAAGTGTCCCCCAGCCAGGCAGCCACCGCCTGTCCACACCACACCACTGTCACCGACCCCGTTCCGTTCGCCACAGACGATCCCGATCCCCCTCAACGCCCCTCGACCCAATCGTTCCCTCCCGAGCAGCAAAACCCTAACTCCCACGCCTGCCCGGTCCAAACGCCGCACGTCCCGAGGCAGCGGCGGCGGCCCAACAACGCCCTTCCTCCGTCACCGACTCGCGGGGCCCAGGGCCAGTCCCACCCACGTGTCAGTGAGGCGTTGGCCAGCCGCGCGGACAGCGCCAGGTGGAGACGACCCGGGATAGGGATCCGCGACGGCCGGCCGGCCCGGACCAGACCAGTGGGCCGTGCAGGCCCACAAGGCAGGCTCAATGACGTGCGGGGACGTGTCCGCGGCATGGGGCCCACGCCGCCTCCGTATAAAGCCACGCCTCGCCTCCCTATCCTTCCCGTCACACTCGCGTCGCCGTCCCCGTTTCTCTCTCTCTACCCGGAGACCAGCAACACTGCAGCAGGAGAGTGGGGAGAGAGAAAGGAGGAAAAAAATTATCCACGCTCGCACACAAATCTCGCGCACGGGTTCGGGGCCGCCGGCTCGATCCGCGGCCGAAACCCTAGGTACGGGCGGGAGAAACCCTCCCTTCCTCCTCATCCTCCTCCGCCTCGCTCAAACCGCGCCTCCCCCCATTCCGGCTTCGCTCACGCGAGCGGTGCCGCTGCTACGTTGTTGTTGTTTCTGCTGCAGGTGCTGACGACGGTGGTGGGTGCTGGGGAGGTGCTGGAGGAGGAGGAGGGCTGTGAGGGATGACGTCGCCGAGGAAGGACGGGGGGTTCCTGACCCAGGACCAGCGGGAGAAGCTGCGGATCGCGGTGCAGAACGCGGAGACGCAGTCGCTCGCCTCCCCGCGCTCGCCCACGGGAGGGACCACCTCCGCGCTGCTGCAGCAGTACGAGCAGCAGATGCTGGAGCAGAAGCGCGCCACCGCCGCAGCGGCCGCCGCGGCTGCTGGTGGCGGGAGGGGCGGCGGCGGAGGAGGGGGAGGGGGAGGGGGAGGGGGAGGTGGGCCCAGGCACGTGCGCCGGTCGCATTCCGGGAAGACCATCAAGGTGAAGAAAGGTGAGGTGGCGCTGCCTGCTCGATCTATTCACGCCTGCTATGTTTACTACCTTGCTTGTTTGTTTAGGATAGGATAGGCTGGTTTGTGCGAATGATGTGCTGCTATTATTAATTTGCTGCCTTGTTTGCGTTGATTAGGGTGTAATGCTAATTGTGGCGTCATGATGTTTTTGCTTATGTTGATACTAATGTAGGTTCGGCAGCTCTGCTTCATATAGCTCTCCTTGTTTATTAGGGATAGGGATATGCTTTTTGTGGGGTCTCCTTGTTGCCTATAGCTCTGGATTTCTAGTGTCCTGCTAGTCTGTGTCTGTGGCTCGTGAAATTGGGCCACCATGGATGGTGGGCTCTTGTTGTGTTGAGACTGCATAGCTTGGGTTTGGAGATGATAATTAAAGCGGAAATGTAGCATCGATGCAATTTATTGTGTAGAAACATGGATGCTTTTTTAGCTGCTTATATCTATCTGCCCAACTGAAATTGTTATTTTAGGTTGGTTAAGTATAGAAGCACTTTGTTTTAAATATTCTGTGCTATATCTGCATGCTTGTTTTTTAGACAGTTAGCTTTGCGTATATGATGCCTCATGGTGTTCCATGCGCGGGTTAACTTAGTCTGAGCTGTCAATAGGGGATTAGCTGGTGGTTGAGCCACCCATAAGGGAATGATTTAGTTGGACCATGACATTTGTATATTTGGCTGTGTAGTGATTTCTGTCGAAAGGTCAGTTCATTTTAGGTACTATGTTTGTTCTGTCTTCATTCGCCAGCCTTTTAGCTATTTTTGTCGCCACAGTACTCTTTTGTTGTATATCTGTGTAACCGTACAAACTGTTCTGAAGTCAAATATGGTAACGTAAAATTGACGGTGCACATTGTGCCCTTGGTTCTGATAACCAGCTTTCAGTTGATTGAACCACCGAATTGTACTGTGGGTGGGTTTGATGTGAACTATCTTCCACAAGCCAGCTGCTAATTCGAGTGACCACTTCAAGTAGCTCCTGTGGGTACCATGTAGGACGTGCTGTATGTGATTTGTTTTATGAAGTATGGCTACTTCATTTGTTTATTATTTATTAATCATCTATCATCCTGTTTTGCAAATTGTGTCCTGAACTCCTAGTTGGGGTTCAGTAGAGTATCCTTTAGCTTGAGCCTATTATTTATTAATCACCAATCATCCTGTTTTGCAAATTGTGTTCTGAACTCCTAGTTGGGGTTCAGTAGAGCATCCTTTAGCTTGAACCTATTATTTATTAATCACCTATCATCCTGTTTTGCAAATTGTGTCCTGAACTCCTAGTTGGGGTTCAGTAGAGCATCCTTTAGCTTGAACCTATTCATCCAGAATTGTTCCATTCCTTTCAGTTGGCAATTATAGCTGATGATATTTGGACTTTGTCTATGCATATGTGCACGCAACCTGCATGTTGGAAAGTGGGCTGAGCGGAAAATCCATACCTTCTCTTATAGCATGTGCTTCTATTGCCATTATTTAATTGTCAATTCTTGTTTTCACTGAACACAATATTGCATTGCTTTGCAATAGTGCTGCCAGCTATCTATGCACATCAAAACATGGTCTGCAGTGCTGTTATAGCCTTACTTTCAACCATTTCCTTTTTGTTTAGAAACTTTGGTTAGAATGTGATCTTACCTTTTTGTCTTTTCTGTCATGTGGGCGTCCAAAGATCGACACCGCCATGTATTCAGGAGCAGACTTAGGCATGCATACATGCAGATTGACAATCAAATATTGCTAGAATAAAGGAGCTAATCGATATTGCTAGAATAAAGGAGTTTGTTTCCTTTTTATTAGCAGTGCCACGGGCCTATATAATCCATGTAATCGGCACTCTTTGGATTACGCAAGAATTACCACTCAAATCCTCTCTCTTCTTCTAATCTCACCTCCTTCACCATTGGGCGTGGGGCAACAACCCCGACACCATTATCGGGATCAAGGCTACGAGCTCGTGGCCGAGGACCCGTGTCTTGGGCGTCGACGCCAGTGACAACCTCGGGGTATCACGATCCGAGAATTCTCACCCAATACCCACCATCGCCGCCATCGTCGTCCCACCTTCCTTCTCTGCCGCCACCCCACGCCGCGTACACGCCATGGGGCGACAACACTGTGAATAACGCCAACAACGCCGCCTTTGCGGTGACCTTGACTCCACGGTCGCGTCCATCGAGACACTCGGGACGTCTGTGGAGGCCAACGCCTAGGCCATTCAAATACTTTGCCATGGCGCCATCCCCGGGCGGTTCGTCATCCTCCGCACACTCCGGGTCGGGGAGCACCACCAAGATCGGCCGCCGCGTTTCCAAAAGCTCGACTTCCGCGCTATGATGACAAGTCCGTCCGACCACGATCTTCATCAACCGATCGAATCCTACTTCCACCAAAGAAAGGATCATGGAGGAAGAGAGTGTGGATGGCTTCCTACAACTTGGAGGAGGGCGCCCAGCTGTGGTACATCCAGGTCCAGGCAGACGAAGGCATCCCCTCATGGCGCCGCTTCAAGGATCTTCTCCATCTCCGCTACGTACCACCGCTGCGCTCCAATCCCCTCCACGAGTTGGCCTCGTGCAAGCGCACCGGCACTGTCGAGGAGTACCAGGAACGATTTCAAGCGCTCCTCCCTCGTGCCGGGCGCCTTGATGAGGAACAACGCGCGTCAACTCTTCACCGGGGTCTCCGGTACATTGCTTAGCCTCGACGTCGAGGTCCACAACCCTCAGTCCCTCGCCGTCGCCACGAGCCTCGCCCGCAAGTTGGAGCTCCGCGAAAGCGAGAAGTCTTGCCGGCCGCCCCACCACGCCAGGCGCGTGATCACCGAGGGCCTCCTACCGGCGCCACAACCCCGTCTGGCGCTTGCAGCGCCCAACACGGCGCCAAGCGCCAGCCATCCACCGGCCGGTCCGTCGAGGGCCGCCAGTCAGCGCTGTCGCAGTGAGAGATGAGAGAGCGCCGCCGCCTAGGCCTCTGCTTCAACTGCAACGAGAAGTTTGGGTGAGGCCACAACCGCGTCTGCCAACGCATCTTCCTCCTCGACTTGGCGGTGGCCGAGGACGACACCGACTCTGAGACCGACGAGGCCACTCCAGCGGAGCCCCAGATCTCACTCCACGCCATCGCTGGCGTGCGCACCAGCGAGACCATGCAGATGCGTCTCACGATGGGCGGCACCTCCCTCCTCGCCTTGATCGACTCCGGCCGACGACAACTTCATCGCCGAGGAGGCGGCGCCGCCGCCGCTTCCCCACCATCACCTGTGGCCAATCTGCGGGGTCACAAATGGCCAATGGCGGCCGCGTCAGGTGCCCGGCGTGTTCCGCAACGCGCCGTTCTCCATCAATGCGGAGGAGTTCACCGCGGATTTCTACGCCCTGCCATTTTCTGGGTACGACGTCGTCCTGGGGACTCGATGGTACGCAACGCCGGGCCCGATTTCAGGATTTCGGTGCCCTCACCATGTCCTTCGGCGTGGCGGCCGCTGGATCTTGCGGTCGCGCGCATGCAATGGCTCCCACAGCTCGACGATCCAGCTCGTGATCGGCGCCGATCTCCTCACCGCCATCCTCGAGGAGTTTGCCCGTCTTCGCCGAGCCCTCCGGCATGCCTCCGCAGACGCACTCCGCGACCATCGCATCAACCTTCGCCGGATCCGCCCGGTGGCTATCCGGCCGTCTGCTATTCCCCGCCACACAAGGATGAATTGGGCGCCAATGCGCCGCGATGATGGCCCGAGGCATCATTCGCCGCAGCTTCTCGGCGTTCTCGTCGCCGGGTCCTCTTGGTCCGGAAGGCCGATGGTTCTGGCGATTCTGCGTGGACTATCGTGCCTCAACGCCATCACGATCAAGGATGCGTTCCGATTCCGGTGGTCGACGAAGCTCTCGGACGAGCTCCGCCGCCGCCCGCTTCTTCACCAAGCTCGACCAAGCCCGGCACCACCGAGTTCGGATCGCGCGCGACGACGCCGCGCCAGACCGCTTCTTCCGCACCCACGACGGCCTCTACGAATTTCTCGTCATGCCGTTTCGGCCTCGCAACGCCACGCAAGAACGCTCCAGCGCTCATGCACGACGTCCCCGCGCTTTTCCTTTACGCCATTGCGTCCTCGTCTTCTTCGACGATATCCTCATCTTCTTCGACGATATCCTCATCTACAGCGAGTACAGCGAGTCATGGGCCGATCATCTTCGCCATCGCGTCGCGCGTCCTCAAAGACGATCCAAAGAAAGATCGGTCGATCATCTTCGCGCGCGCGCGCGCGTCCTCAAAGACGATCCAAAGAAAGATCGCTCTTCGTCAAGCGATCCAAGTGCGCCTTTGGGGTCGAATCGATCTCCTACCTCGGCCACATCATCTCCGCTGCGGGTGTCGCCATGGATCCCGCCAAGGTCCAAGCAGTGGCCGACTGGCTGCAGCCTCGCTCGGCGCGGGTGGTCCGGGGCTTCCTCGGCCTGGCGGGGTACTACCGCAAGTTTGTCAGGGAGTTCGGCACGATCGCCGCCCCCCTGACAGCCCTCCTCCGCAAGGAAGGGTTCTCCTGGACACCGGAAGCTGCTGTGGCTTTTGCCGCCCTCAAGACAGCCGTGACGACGGTGCTTGTTCTCGCCCTGCCCGACTTCAATCGCGCCTTCGTCAATGCCGAAAGTGCGACGCGCGTCGATTCTGGGTTCGGCGCAGGTGCTCCTCCAGACCAAAGACTACCGGGCGTTCTTCAAAGAAAGCCGACCGCGCCACGCCATGCGTCCTTGGCGGCATACGAACGTGAACTCATTGGCCTCGTCCTCGCCATCCGCCATTGGAGGCCATACTTGTGGGGACGCCGTTTCATGGTAAGGGCTGACCATTTCAGTCTCAAGTTTCTCTTGGATCGGCTAACACCACCATTCCACAAAGACCACCAGGTGGGCAAGCTCCTCGGCTTCGACTTCTCCGTCGAGTACAAGGCGGGGAACAACAACACGATCGCGGACGCCCTTTTTCTCGCCGCGACACGGAGGAGGCCGTGGCCTCGCTATCTCGGGCCCCGCTTCGACTACATCGACCGCCTCGACAAGCTACGCCCACCGATCCGTCCGGCTCTGGTGGCGCTTCGACGAGCCGGCGCGGCGGGTACACGCTGCTCCTCGGTCGCTCTCGACGACCTCGTTGCATTCAACGACCGCCTCTACATTCCGTCGGCATCGCTACTGCTCCACGAGGTGCTCACCGCCGTCCACGATGACGGACACGAGGGTGTTCAACCAGACGCCCATCGCCTCATTGAGACTTCCACTCGCCCAACCTTCGCGCCAACCTTCGCAAGAAGCAAAGGTAAGATCACATCCGCGCTGCGCCACCGCCAGCCGGTACAAGTCCGAGCACCGCACCCTCGCGGTCTCCTTCTATCACGCCTGCCCCGGACGGGGCGGTGCTCGATCGATATCGGCCTCGACTTCATCGAGGGCTCCAGCAGCGTGGCGGCAAGTCCGCATCATCCTAACGGTGGTGGACCGCTTCAGCAAATATCGCCACTTCATCCTCTCGCGCACCAGACATGGCGGAGTCGGTGGCCCGGCATTCTTCGCAGAGATTGTACGCCTCCATGGCGTCCCGCGGTCTATGGTCTCCGACCGAGATCCCATCTTCACGTCGGCATTCTGGCGCGAACTCATGCGACTCACGGGCACCAAGCTCCACATGACGCTTGGCGTTCCACCCGCAATCGGACGGACGAGGCAGAGGGCGCGAACAAGATCATCGTCATGTACCTCCGCCGCCTCACCGGTGATCGTCCCTTGGCAATGGGTACGCTTGGCTCCCATGGGCAAAGTTCATCTACAACACGGCGCTCGACAGCGGCGCTCAAGGACATGCCCTTCAAGATCGTCTACGGCCGTGACCTGCCCACGATCCGTTCCTCTGAGCCCGGTGACACCGGGTTGCAAATACCGTGGCCAAGTCCATGGCGGAACGTGACGAGCTGCTCGCCGACGTCGTCACTACGGCCAAAGCGAGCTCAAAGCGGTGTACAAGGCCTACTACGACAAGCACCACAGGGAGGTCCACTACGCCGTCGGCGACTGGGTCTGGCTCCGCCTTCGGCAGCGTGCCGCAGCGTCCCTCCAAGCTCCGACCAAGGGCAAACTTAAACCCCGCTTCTACGGGCCGTACCGCGTCGCCGCCGTCATCAACGACGTTGCCTACCGCCTGGAGCTGCCGGATCGCGCCCGCCTTCACGACGTCTTCCACGTCGGCCTCCTGAAGAAGTTCGTCGGCACGCCCCCGACATCGCCACCGGCCCTACCACCGATCCACCACGGAGCGGTGGTCCTGGAACCCGACCGCGTCACGCGCGCTTGCCTTAACCGTGGCGTTCGTCAGCTGCTCGTTCACTGGAAGGGCGAACCCACTTCATCAGCATCGTGGGAAGACCTCGACAGCTTCGTCGCCCGCTACCCCACATTCCCGCTCGAGGACGAGCTGCTCGTCGAGGGGGGGAGAGATGTCATGTGGGGCGTCCAGTACCGACGCCGGCCACGTATTCAGGAGCAGACTTAGGCATGCATACATGCAGATTGACAATCAAATATTGCTAGAATAAAGGAGCTAATCAGATATTGCTAGAATAAAGGAGTTTGTTTCCTTTTTATTAGCAGGCCACGGGCCTATATAATCCATGTAATCGGCACTCTTTGGATTACGCAAGAATTACCAACCCTAATCCTCTCTCTTCTTCCTAATCTCACCTCCTTCACCATTGGGCAGCTGGGCAACAACCCCGACGCCATTATCAGTCAAGGCTACGAGCTCCATAGCCGAGGACCCGCTGTCTTGGGCGTCGACGCCCTTGACACTTTCAGTCATGGTTTCCTTAATTTGTTTTGTATTCACATGGTGTATTTGGGATATGTTTAGAAGCATGTTTGCTCTCAGGTCTACCCTGAATGCATATGGTTATCTCTTATGTGAAAGCAGGATATGTATTGACATACTTTTACTGTTATAAAATACCAGTTGTCAGGTGTGCTTTGGAGGTTCATGTACCTTTAGCTTTATTCTTCTTATTGCAGCCCTTGCAACTTAAGAAACAATAAAAGGATCCATCTATGTGTTAGATCTAGTTTATCAGATTAGGGATGGCCAAATGTTATGCAGCCTACGTGGCCGACTATCTTTTGATTACATGTGATTGCCATGTGTGTTGCGCAAAGATATGAAATGCAAGTGTGCAATGTGTAATTTTGACTATACTATTGTGAAAACCTATGTGTCTTCTGATACTGTTGCATGCTATGGAGTGTCAGTTGTTTAGTTCTTGGGAGTTTTTTTATGCATGAGATTGCTGACTTACTACCTATGGTCTAAGTGCACACATAGTTGGGCTTAGGCTCTATGTGATTACAACAGCTTAATAAATACTATTGTGAGTTATACCTAAGATTAGTATTACCATGTTTCAAACTTTTGAAGATAGAAAAATGTGAAATATATCTATGTTCTACTGTATCCTAATTGACTTGCTGAGGTTTCTATTGCAGATGGAGCTGGTGGCAAAGGGACTTGGGGCAAACTAATTGATACTGACGCAGAGGCATGCCTTGACCGAAATGATCCAAATTATGACAGTGGTGAGGTAATGGCTTTTGATGGTCTTGACCCATTTATTCTTTCACTCTGCTACAAACAATTGAGTGTCAAATGTTCAATCTCAGCAACCATACATGTACATCGATGTTGATCTCTTTTTGCGACTCAGGAACCATACGAGTTAGTTGAAGCCCCTGTTTCAACCCCACTAGAAGACTACAAGAAAGCTGTTGTCCCGTTAATTGAGGAATATTTCAGCAATGGTGATGTGAAATTAGCTGCTTCTGATCTTAAAGAATTGGGTTATGATGATTTCCACCGTTACTTTGTCAAGAAGCTTGTTTCCACAGCAATGGACAGGCATGACAAGGAGAAAGAGATGGCATCAGTGCTTCTATCATATCTTTATGGCAACATTGTCAGTTCAACTCAAATCAGACTGGGCTTTGTGCTGCTATTAGAGGCTGTTGATGACCTGGCTGTTGACATACCTGATGTGGTTGATGTGCTCGCGCTTTTCATTGCACGTGCAGTTGTTGATGACATTCTGCCACCTGCTTTCCTTAGCAAGGCAAAAGTGAGTCTCTCAGGATCTTCAAAGGGTATGCAGGTTGTACAAATTGCAGAGAAAAGCTATCTTTCAGCACCCCACCACGCAGAGTTACTTGAGCGACGATGGGGTGGTTCAACTCGCATCACGGTAGAAGAGGTGAAGAAGAGGATTGCTGATCTTCTAAAGGAATACATTAGAAATGGTGATACAGCTGAGGCTTGTAGGTGCATTAGAGAGCTGGCAGTGCCCTTTTTTCATCATGAGGTGGTGAAGCGAGCTCTTACTCTTGGAATGGAGAGTCCAGCTGCTGAAGCTCTTATTGTCAAACTTCTGAAGGAAGCATCTGAAGAATGTTTAATAAGCTCTAGTCAGATGATGAAAGGATTCTATCGGGTTGCTGAGAGTCTTGATGATCTCATTCTTGATATACCATCTGCAAAGTCTGAATTTCAGCTGTTGGTATCAAAAGCCATTTCTGAGGGATGGCTAGATTCTTCGTATGTGAAGTCAGGTGTCAACGGAAGCGTTGAAGATGATGAACATGAGAAGCTGGCAAGGTACAAGAGGGAGGCTGTTTCTATAATACACGAATACTTTCTCTCTGATGATACAACAGAGGTTATCTGTAGTGTCAAAGAGCTTGGTTATCCAGAATATAACCCAATCTTCATCAAGAAGCTCATAACAATTGCTATGGACCGCAAGAACAGGGAGAAAGAGATGGCATCAGTTCTTCTATCCTCATTAAGCATGGAGCTGTTCTCGTCTGAAGACATCGCCAAGGGATTCATAATGCTCCTTGAATCTGCAGAAGACACCGCACTGGATATATTGGATGCCTCAGATGCGCTGGGACTGTTCCTAGCCAGGGCTGTGATTGATGATGTTCTTGCACCTCTAAACTTGGATGAGATTAGCAGCAAGCTTCCACCAAACTGCAGCGGGGCTGAAACATTGAACATGGCACGCTCCCTTGCATCAGCCCGTCATGCTGGTGAGAGGCTTCTGAGGTGCTGGGGTGGTGGAACCGGATGGGCTGTGGAGGATGCCAAGGACAAGATAACAAAGCTCCTGGAGGAGTACGAAAGTGGAGGTGATTTAGGGGAAGCATGCAACTGCATCCGTGAGCTGGGTATGTCTTTCTTCAACCATGAAGTTGTCAAGAAGGCGCTCGTGATGGCAATGGAGAAGAAGAATGAGAGGACCCTAAGCCTGCTGCAGGAGTGCTTTGGTGAAGGGATCATAACCATCAACCAGATGACCAAGGGGTTCTCAAGGGTCAGGGATGGGCTCGATGACCTGGCTCTCGACATTCCTGATGCCAGGGAGAAGTTCCTTTCCTATGTGGAGCACGCGAAGAAGAGTGGATGGCTCCTGCCTGGGTTCGGTGTTGCATCTTCGGCTTGAACAGCTGGGCAGAGAAGTACGAAGCTGAAGCAGAAGGCAGGCGCAGGCCGTAATGTGGCTCAGCAAACCCAGTTTGGCTGTGTTTTCGTTGTTTGTCGTTGCCCTTGCGCGTAGGTAGCGGAGTGAGCCCCTCCTGGTTGCGGTGGTGGTGGCTTGTGTATCTAGATCTCGCATCTGATGACATGCTCATGCTGTTCTTGTTTCATTTCATTTTAACTCCCCATAGACCCTTTTTACATCAAGCGAAAACAGAGGAGAAAAAAAGACCATGTTGTAAGAGTTCTGCCTGCCATGTTCCGCCTGCATTATGGCTGCTTCTTTCGTATTTAGCTGCAATTGTGCGTTCCTGCCCTTCAACTCTAATAATCTGCAGGGGAGGACAATGTCGCCAGTGGGATGAAGCGTCGCCTCCGGTCTCCTAAGATTTTGTGCCGTCTCATAGGCCGTAGGGGCTTTCCTATGCCATTGGATGGTTGGATTGTGATTGCTACTCTTATTCTTGTGGAAATGTTGTGGGCTGGTGAATGCCTTGATTGCGAGTATGCGCCGCCGGCCGCCCAGTCTGGCACTGTATCTTCCTCTTCTTCTTTGATAAAGCACTGTATCTTCTTAGATGTTTTATGATGCGACCAATGCTCATGGACTTAGAATTCAGAGACGATATCACGAGCTTTCAAAACTCAAGTCAGAGACGATATCAGGAGCTTTTTAAACTCCATTCTGGTGTGGTTTTAAATTTCATGTTCCAGCCTAGAATTTTGAAGGATTTTAGGAGAATTTTTAATTATGCTTGTTAAAAATGAATCTGACTCTTCCAGAATGCCCGTGCTCCAAACGGCGCAACAAGCAGGGTTATTAGAGCATAAAAACATATTCCAACAACGCCTTATTCTAGCTTCGAATTTATCGTGCACCTAATCCGTAAACTCCCAATCTACCACGCTTGAATTATCCTAACTCCTAATTTATTGCGCTTGACTCTCAATCTCCTCGTGCTGTGCGGATGATACATATTCCATCGGTGGTGGTGGTGGCCTTGGCGCTGTTTTCTTTTTTTCCTGTGCACTCCCTTTGTGCTATGTGGATGATAATATTCCATGGTGGCGGCCTTGACGCTGTTGTCATTTTTCTTCGCACTCCCCTTTATCACCGACTGCTTGCCACTGTCGCTACCTGCAGGGTTCATTAGAATTGGATATCCAACCACTATTTTCAGATATGAGGAGTAGGCAACGCAGATTCCATTTGGGAGTTTATGGTGTGTGATTGAGTTATGATGATGGAGATGTTCAGCCATGGCTTGGCCACCGCCGTCACCGCGTAGGAGGTTCGCCAAAACTGCAGTCACTATGTTTAGATCTAAGAATAGTTGGATGTAGAGCAGGTAATGAAAATTCGGTTTCGAAGGTTTTCGGTGTGAGCTAGGGTGTTGGGGATGGCTGGCCAAGGCGGTAAGTTGTGGCAAGTCGGCATGTACGACAACGACGGCGTGTCTGTTTTTCGGAAAAAAAGAACTTTTGGAGTGTGTTTTTTCATACCTAATAGTTTTTGGAAAGGTTCTCAAACCAAGTATTTAGGACTCATTTTTTAAGATATTGTTGGAGATGCTCTTATCAGGCAACGAATGATGAATTATTCATTTCATCGAGATGATGAATTAATCTGTGCATCTTGCTCCCTTGATTTGTATAATGATTTCATGAAAAGGATAGGCCCAATGCTGGCGGTTCCCACATGAGTGGGGTATGGGGAAAGAATAACCGAGGTAAGCCTTACCCCTGCATTGTGCATAGAGCCTACGTCAAACCTAGGACCTTTGGCTTAGTGGGAAGGCTTCTCACCACTACGCTAAACCTGTCCTTCATAATGATTTCATAAAGGAGTATAAAATATTATAAAACAAAGGGAGCAAACCACACTCCACCCGCTTCGTCTCTAACCTCACTCCGCTGAAATGTCTTTGTTTGGTTTTGATAATTGAGTGGCAATCTTAGGTGGACTAATATGTGTTTGAGTGATACACATGTGATTAGTCTACAAGTACATGTGTGTGAGCAACATATGCTATGACGGTGAAGATGGCTCGGAGTTGCTGCAAAGCTTACACATGTGATGATGAAGGAGCTCATTGCACATGAGACATGACATTGAGTCATGTGATCAAGGTGAAGAAGATCAAGACATGATTTGGCTCGACGGACCGGTTGCAAGTGTGAAGGGCAAGTTGAGTGATGACTTGGCGCTGATGGACCGAAGCAACGGTGAAGAGCAAGTGAAGTCAAGATCGATGAACCAATATGGTCACGTGATGATATGGAGTGGATTATATCACTGTCGATCATGTTGGTGCATGTGTTGCATCGACATTGGAGGAGATGGAAAGGAATACGCTGTGGCAGAACCGCATAATATAATGCCTCTTAGGAGTGCTCGTCTTTCATTAGACACTAAGCACCCAAAGGAGGACACTAAATTACTCGGTTCCGTCAGGCACACCTCAGGGGAGAACCCGAAAATCCACATTTTTGCCATCAGGATCACAAATGAGAGAATAAAGCTTACATCATTCATAACCATTTCTTACATCCCTTTTAATACAACATCAGGGTATAACATTTATTATTATAATAGCGGAGTGTAATCATATCATCAGAGTTATAAATAATTTAATTGAACAGCGGAATATAAACATGTGAACAGAGTTACAACGAAAATAAACATCTATTAATGACATGACAAGGTATTGATATATAAACTACGACAACAGATTATAATACTTTCGTTTATAAAAGCTTTTGGTGAGAGTTATAAATAACAACTACAATCGCAACGTAAAGGAAATCCTCGCTGAGCCCACCAGGAGGAATCCACACACAAAGGTCAGCTTTAGCCTCCACCTGTCACCTGCAACATGAGGAATAAAACCCTGAGTACTCAATTGTCCTCAGCAAGACTTACCCGACAGGAGAAAAGAAAAGACTCCAAGGATATGCAAGGCTATCTGGCTTGTGGGTTTATTGCATTAGCAGGAAGCATTACGAAGCGTGCGTCCTTATATTCTATTTTTATTAATAGCCGCATTGGTTCATTAATTAACCATTCTATGTAAGCACCTGTGCTACTTTCAAGCAGGTGGTAAGCAATCAGATTTCCTTTTTTCCAGCTTGCATCTTTCAGTTCTTACTACGATGCTAAACCGTAGACAAGCCCTACCGGATTTCCCGGCGATTTGCGAATCAATGCCTCCAGCTGGGTACCCAAAAAACACACGCCCCGCTTGTACCCCAGGCACAAGCAGGATCAACCCATCACTCTCCTGTCCTGGGTGTCCAGATCCCCGTCCAAACTGGGACTCCAAGCCCCTGCCCCTGAGTCCCAGACTCAGTGCGGTGCAAGGACCTCCTCCACCAAAAAGAAACCCTGACAGTCAGTTCGAAAAGAGCCGGATCCACGACAAGAGAGCAACAAGTCTTCCAAGCGCCCATACACAAGTATGTGCTCGGAATAATAAGTCTGTGACCTGCCTAGAGTCTTACGCAACGAACGGTCCTTAACCGATCAGACAGGGAAAGCAGTGTAACTAAGCTATGCCCCATGTCCACGGCGACACAACCTCTTACACCTACCAATACCCAAATCATATCCCTACCCGGTCACCAATTTCCTTTCCACCATTTATATTTTCTAGGTGATAATAATTCAGTAATATATTTCCTATCTCTCACGAGTGACAGGCAATCACTCGACTTCTATCGGAGTCCTGTAGCAGAGCAATCTACACGATCCTGTCATACTAGTAAGACTCGTAGGATAAAGATATATATATGCAAGTGGGTTTCATTCAACTCCTTAAAACTTAATGCACAAATATAATTTAAACTGCAGAAAAGTAGGGGTTATGCACCGGGGCTTGCCTGGGTAAGATATATTAAAAAGTTAGTATCAGCATCTTCAGATCATCCACATCATCCGAATAGAAAGCGCATTGCATCATCTTCTGGAGAGAATACCATTACACCATCTTCGGATTCTCAATCATCCTTCGATCGATCTGTTGATCCATCATCGTACCTATATGATATGCATGCGATGCAATGCAAAGATGTAATTAATCAACTACAATCGTGACTCATAAAATATGACGTACGCCTCTCGAGTTAACGGGCTAGTTCTAACGACGATCGTACTTAGGCTACATATACACTTTATCGGATAAGACGTTATTTCCCAACAATAATTTTAGTTATATAAACCAAGGTGTTTCTTTATTTTATTCTATCGATTTAATCATTATTCGAAATAGGACATCATTATCTCTTTAGCAAACTAATTATTCCGAAGCTACAAAATTTACAGTGAGTACCTAATATTGCTAGGAGGCTACTATACAAATTTTAGATTCAACAATATTACCAATTTATCATGGAAATTCCTACAGGTTTATATTTTACAATATCAAGTACCGTAAATTAATTAGATAGCTTCCACGAATATTATCCAACTATGTGAACAAACTATACGAACAGGTAGATCATGATTTTATGAGACTAGCAAAACTGGTTGGCATTTTTTTGATTTTTCTGTGATTTTCTATGAATTTTTCAGGGTTACTTTAGCTTTAAATTAGAAAACACCTTAAACTTGAAAAAGGGGCAGGCGGCCACTAGCTGGCCCAGCAGCCTGCTCGGCCAGGATCAGCGGCAAGCAGGCCCAGGCGGGGATGCATGGATAGCGGCCCAGGCGGGGCACAGGGCGCGCGCGGCCAGCGGCCCACAGGCGCGTGCGGCCCAGCACAGTGACGGGGCACGAGCGGCCCAGCAGCCGAGAGCATGTCGGCCCAGGCGAGGCAAGCACGAATGACCCAGCAAGGCAGGGCAACAGCGCGAGCGGCCCAGGCACCGGCAGTGGCCCAGCCAGGCGGCACGAGGCCGGCCCAGGCGGGCAAACACGGCCCGACGCGGCGTAGTGGCGGCCCATTTTGCCAAAACACCCCTGCGTTAACCTCTATTTGACGCAAGATCCCTAGGCACTATTCAATTGAGTCGCGTATTTCGCATTGACCACCCTGTATAATTCTTTTTCTTGGATTCTTCCCCTTTACCTTGTCTTCTAAAGCAGAGCACCGGCAGGGAACTCCGGTCGACGATGGAACGGCGCGAGAAAGGCGCGGAAGGGGCGGCTCGTCGGCGGGGCTGGCCGTGCGGTGGTGCGGCATGACGACGACGAAGCAGGTGCCTGGGAGGAGCAGCGCGCTCAGCGCGGACGGGGTGAGGCACTATGGCTACGGAGCTAGAACGACGGCAGTCATCAAGGAGCAGCAGGGCAACGCCACGGGCACCCGGGTGGCGTGACGCGCCCAGTGACAGCGAACGACGATGGGGCGCTGTGGCGGGACGACGCGGGTCTCGGCGGGGCAGCAGGTGCCGCGGCGGCTCGGCGCGCAGCCATGGCGCGACGGGAGGGGAAGAGCCGCGGAGCAGCGGCGGTGGCGCTGTGGCTTGGTCCAGCGCGGGGTCGCGGAAAAACAGCGGAGCACGGAAGCGTCGTTGCGAGCAGTGGGCAAAGCTGCGCGCGGGTTGGGACTCGCTCACAGGGAGGGCCGGTACCGGCTGGAGGGAGGCGCGGCGCATGGCCAACAGAGGGAGAGGGAGCACGGCTGCGTCGGTGCGTAGGGCGCGAGTACGCGAAGGCAGGGGCAACGCCGATGACAGAGACGCTGCGGCTGCGAGATGGAGCGGTCCAGCGTGGCCGGGGCCGAGGGGCGCGCGCCCTGCGTGGGGGAAGGACCTGCTCCAGCGTGGATGGGGCGCGGGACATCGTAGGCTCGGGCATGGGCGGGCGGCGTAGCTGCGGGGAGAGCGAGCAGGGGGGAATGGCGCTGCTGGCACAAGCAGCGGGGATGCGGCCGCGCTTGGCACGGGCGCGCTGCGCGTACGACGGTGGGGAATCGAGCGGAGCAGCGCTGGGAGCGAGGTGGAGGCACGTGCGCACCCGAGCGACGCGGGCGTGGACCAGCAGAGGGAAGAGGAGCGGCCAGGAAGACGCAGTGCGAGAGAGGCAGCGTCCGGAGGCAAGAGCAAACGCCAAAATGCCAAGCGCCGTGGTAGACGAGGAAAAGAAAGAGGGGCATGCTTTTGCCTGAAGGCTCGATGGTGCTACGGTATAGAAAGGAAGAAGCAAGGGCACAGCAGCACGAGGATCGTACATGTCGTACACACACTGGCACTGCGGACACATCGGAAGCTAAACACAGAGACAACAGCAGCAAGTTGACTTCGGCCCAGAGACAGACAGTGACAGGCCAGGACGATCAGAGGCCGAGCAAGCAGACAATGTGAGGGTTCAGCCAACCCCATCAACGTAGGGACCGCGCGGCGCGACGCGAGTAATTCGGGTGACCGATTCAGAGCAGGGAAAACAACACCGTCGTACCGGCGAGGCAGGTGGGACGAGTGGCCAGCGGCACTGACATTTTTATTTCTATTTCATTTTTAAGTTATGAACTCAATTAACTTCCACTAGTAATTATTTCACACAAAAGTTCATACTTCGCCCTAACCCCCAGAGACAAAATCTTTAAGCGTTATTTAATTACTTTGTTCAATATAGTTTGCTAAAAATGGCATTTTAAACATAAGCTCAATATTTAAATTTTAAAATTTGAGAAACTCGTTCTGGAAAATTTTCTTAGGCCTAACTCATGGTGCTAAATAAGATCGTAACACCGGGGTGTTACAACCAACCCCCCTTAGAAAGAATCTCGTCCCGAGATTCGAAGCTGGAGCCAGAAAAAGGGGAAACGCGATTACATTTCGTAGCTCAGAGATTACACAAGAGATTACATGACTTCGAGTACTAAACCATACGGGGATCTAGGGATACATGGTTAAGAGCAACCTGGTATGACCGAGACTTACTCCAGAAGTCGAGATAGACGAGGACAATGGAGAAACAACAAGAAGATGATTATCCAAAACATAGCGTAGCATCAATAGATCCAGAAACAGTTGACTGAGAAGTAAAACATCGTGAACCCTAAGATTGACTACCCAAAAGGGAACTTGAACTTCTTCGATGAACCAGATCCTTTCTTCTCCTCAGATTACACCATCACCTCAGACTGACGAACCAAATTCCTCGGATGACGACTAGATTTCTTAGCTCTGCTCCGAATGCGAGGGGAATGGGGAAGAAGAAGAAGAAGAGCAAGGACCAAGGGGATTTTATAGAGGCGAACGGAGGTGGGGCACAACACACCGAAAGTGGATGCGGCGGGGATGGAATACACAGATGGTGCATGCTGTGGAGATAAGGTTGGGGACATGGTGCGCTTCCTGCGCAAACGACAGGGGGGAAGATAAAGGAGAGGAGAGGGGGAGGTCCACTCGACGAGGCAAGTGTGTGGGCGGCCATGCCACCAAAAGAAGAAGGAAAGGAGAGGGAAGGGGGGGTCCGGTACGAGGGATGAAGGTATGGGAGCCGAGAGCCGACCGAACGCCAAAAAAAGGAAAAGCACACAGTGCTCAAGGACAGTGAGTGCGGCACGATGCCGCGGCCACGCGAAAATAGGGTGCTACACGCCCGATATAGACATCGTTCGTAGGGCATGCAGTGAAGTGACCCAGCATGCGTAGCGCGGTCAACTAAACACAGGGCCTGTGACATGACATCCACTCAGACTTTCTATGACTACCCACGGCTAACCTTCCCTACTACTCTCCTTTTTCTTTCCTTTACTTAACCCGATCCGTCTTTCTTGTAGACTGAGACCATGTCATACTTTCTTCCTCCAAAACCATCTCCTCTTGGTTACTAGAGAGAACACTTCTGCATCAACCCGTTGTGGATTTCCCGTTTGAACACCTGAACATTTCCAAGGAGAAAAATTTTAAAACGAAACGGTATGGCGGTGTAACTTGGTAAAGGTACTTGGTTAATAACCTCGATACCAGCGCGTGCCGAGCAGTGTCACCATGTGGCAGCTGTTCCACAAGGAGCCCTCGGTTTCGTTGTGGCACCATAAGCTTTTAACCAGGCAACTATCACCAACTTACACGCCATGAAGGCGGTGGGTCATAGACCACAGAGTAAGGGGAGTATTGCAAGGGAAAATTCAAACAACAAGGGTTCCCTTCACAACAAGGGACAAGGAATTCAAATCCAACGGCGGATTTGTTTTAAAGAGATTCAAGTGTTCTGCTGGGACATCCACAATTAGTCGATATAGTGTCCAATATTATCCAATCACGGCTGATCTGCTGGTATCTGAATGTCAATTTCTCTTGTAACCCGCTTAATATCATCCATGACACTCTTAAGCACATCTAACAAACTTAAGGTAGATGAACGTAATAAACACAGTGAACTAGATAAAATGCAGGTTCCAACGGTCTTATACGGGTACATCATACAGGCATTCAGGCTCCCATTCACGACACAGCATTCACCTACGGTCGAACGAGCTCAACAACTACGGACGACAACAACGGCAATAGTACAATACTGGGGGACAGCAACGAAAACACTACTACTATAGGTACAGCACCCCAAGGCAACTAATCTACATCTTCTCATGGCGATGACTGAGTGAGAGGAATCAAGGGCTCAACTTCTGACACTTTCGAGGGTGGAGGTGCTGGCGGTGCTGCAACATCAGTTCTTCTTTTTGGCTGGTGGATAGGGATCCCTTCCAAGATCGGGGCATCTTGCCTTTCAGCAGCCAACGTCCTCCGCTCGGCCCTGGTGACAAGATAGGCCACCCGTAGCTGATGGACATGTCGATCTTCAGCCTCCTTCAGGGCTTCCGACATGGCAGTCTCCCGGCTCTCAGCAGCTGCAGCACTAGCATGCGCTTCGGCGAGCTGCACCTAGAGCATCCGGTTGAAGATCTCGGCTTCCCCGATGTGCCGAAGGCACGCCCCCAGTTCCAAGGCTTGATGGTCGTACTGCTCATCCAGAGCGAGCAGGTACATGGTCAAGTGCATCACGGTGGGACTGTCCTCTTGCGCATCCCGCCCTTGCAAAGCCTCCATGCGAGCCCTCCATGCCCGCCGATTCTTGTCCAAAGGAGGAAAGAACCGCATGGGGGTACGGGCGATGGGCTCCTCATAGATCTGGCAGAGGTACCACAAGGCTTTACGGGCCACAACCTGGTAGGTGTCGACGAAGCGAAACCCGGTTGCGGTCACACTCTAGGCTTCAGTGAGGTCAGGGAACTCTTCACTCTTCCCAATGTAGACGGTAACCTCACACTGCTCGGTGCCATGCTCCTCATACTCACGGCCCTCATACTCAAGACGATCTTTGACTTTGATCTTTTGCAGGGTGGCATGTAGGATTCTAGGAAAACCCTCAACGTTTGGGCAGTAGGTACTAACCCAGGCTCCTGCCATCTCTGGCGGTGGTTGCAAGGAAGGCTGAGCGAAAAGCTGGCTCAAGGAAAAGCTAAGCGAGCTAAAGTGTGCCGAGTGGTGGTACCAATGGCTAAGCTAGGCTCTACTTATAAAGGCGGAATGTTCAGTGGTCCTAGCGTGGTTCACTAGGGTTCCCGCGTGAGACCACTACGACGAATCGACCAAATTCCATGCGTTCGAGGCGAGTGATGTCTGAGGCCATTACTGACTAGTACGACTGTAGGGCAAGGGTCCGACAAGAGCGCAGAAAAGGGGCACAGGGAGATGTGGGTCACGACAGGCATGAACCACGGGCAAACTCGAAACACGAAACCACAGTGCAGGCCTAACTCTGAAACAGGAACAAGTTCGCCGTGCACAATGCGACACGCGTGACACCTATGTATGGCATATCAGCAAGCAATGCGAGCGCTACAATGCACAACCAGGATATGCATGAATGCACATCCTATACGTCCTTCCACTGTTGGCAACATATAGGGCAACCGTTCTCAGATTTTTGGCACATCGTTCTCTCCCTATAGCTAGTCGATACTATCAAACTATGCTCGAGTCAGTGTACCTGCAGAAAACTTGATTAAGCCTATCTATGTCAGCAGAGTGCCATCTATCCTGGATACATAACCATAGTAATAGGGCTTACTTACATAACTTCGCATACAACGTCCTAACTTTTTGAAAAAAATTTGTTGTCAAATTTTAGTTTAGAAAAGGTTTTCGAAGCCTTATTTTCTCATTTGCGCTCTGATACCACCTGTGGCAGAACCGCCTAATATAATGCCTCCTAGGAGTGCTCGTCTTCCATTAGACACTAAGCACCCAAAGGAGGACACTAACTTACTCGGTTCCGTCGGGCACACCCCAGGGGAGAACCCAAAAATCCACATTTTTGCCATCAGGATCACAAATGAGAGAATAAAGCTTACATCATTCATAACCATTTCTTACATCCCTTTTAATACAACATCAGGGTATAACATTTATTATTATAATAGCGGAGTGTAATCATATCATCAGAGTTATAAATAATTTAATTGAACAGCGGAATATAAACATATGAACAGAGTTACAGCGGAAATAAACATCTATTAATGACATGATGAGGTATTGATATATAAACTACGACAACAGATTATAATACTTTCGTTTATAAAAGCTTTTGGTGAGAGTTATAAATAACAACTATAATCGCAGCGTAAAGGAAATCCTCGCTGAGCCCACCAGGAGGAATCCACACACAAAGGTCAGCTTTAGCCTCCACCTGTCACCTGCAACAGGGGGAATAAAACCCTGAGTACTCAATTGTACTCAGCAAGACTTACCCGACAGGAGAAAAGAAAAGACTCCAAGGATATGCAAGGCTATCTGGCTTGTGGGTTTATTGCATTAGCAGGAAGCATTACTAAGTGTGCGTTCTTATATTTGATTTTTATTAATAGCCACATTGGTTCATTAACTAACCATTCTATGTAAGCACCTGTGCTACTTTCAAGCAGGTGGTAAGCAATCAGATTTCCTTTTTTCTAGCTTGCATCTTTCAGTTCTTACTACAATGCTAAACCATAGACAAGCCCTACCGGATTTTCCGGTGATTTGCGAATCAATGCCCCCAGCTGGGTACCCCAAAAACACACGCCCCGCTTGTACCCCAGGCACAAGCAGGATCAACCCATCACTCTCCTGTCCTGGGTGTCCAGGTCCCCGTCCAAACTGGGACTCCAAGCCCCTGCCCCTGAGTCCCGGACTCAGTGCGGTGCAAGGATCTCCTCCACCAAAAAGAAACCCTGACAGTCAGTTCGAAAAGAGCCGGATCTGCGACAAGAGAGCTACAAGTCTTCCAAGCGCCCATACACAAGTATGTGCTTCGGATAATAAGTCTGTGACCTGCCTAGAGTCTTACGCAACGAACGGTCATTAACCGATCAGACAGGGAAAGCAGTGTAACTAAGCTATGCCCCGTATCCACGGCGACACAACCTCTTACACCCACCAATACCCAAACCATATCCCTGCTCGGTCACCAATTTCCTTTCCACCATTTATATTTTCTAGGTGATAATAGTTCAGTAATATATTTTCTATCTCTCGTGAGTGACAGGCAATCACTCGACTTCTATCGGAGTCCTGTAGCAGAGCAATCTACACGATCCTGTCATACTAGTAAGACTCGTAGGATAAAGATATATATATGCAAGTGGGTTTCATTCAACTCCTTAAAACTTAATGCACAAATATAATTTAAACTGCAGAAAAGTAGGGGTTATGCACCGGGGCTTGCCTGGGTAAGATATATTAAAAAGTTAGTATCAGCATCTTCAGATCATCCACATCATGTGAATAGAAAGCGCATTGCATCATCTTCTGGAGAGAATACCATTACACAATCTTTGGATTCTCAATCATCCTTCGATCGATCCGTTGATCCATCATCGTACCTATATGATATGCATGCGATGCAATGCAAAGATGTAATTAATCAACTGCAATCGTGACTCATAAAATACGTCGTACGCCTCTCGAGTTAACGGGCTAGTTCTAACGACGACCGTACTTAGGCTACATATACACTTTGTCGGATAAGGCATTATTTCCCAAGAATAATTTTAGTTATATAAACCAAGGTGTTTCTTTATTTTATTCTATCAATTTAATCATTATTCGAAATAGGACATGATTATCTATTTAGTAAACTAATTATTCCGAAGCTACAAAATTTATATGAGTACCTAATATTGCTAGGAGCCTACTATACAAATTTTAGATTCAACAATATTACCAATTTATTATGAAAATTCCTACAGTTTTATATTTTACAATATCAAGTACTGTAAATTAATTAGATAGCTTCTACGAATATTATCCAACTATGTGAACAAACTATACTAACAAGTAAATCATGATTTTATTAGACTAGCAAAACTAGTTTGGCATTTTTTTGATTTTTCTGTGATTTTCTACGAATTTTTCAAGGTTACTTCAGCTTTAAATTAGAAAACACCTTAAACATGAAAAAGGGGCCGGCTGCCGCTAGCTAGCCCAGTAGCTCGGTCGGTCAGGATCAGCGGCAAGCAGGCCCAGGCGGGGACGCATGGACAGCGGCCCAGGCGGGGCACAGGGCGCGCGCGGCCAGTGGCCCACAGGCGCGTGCGCCCTAGCATAGTGACAGGGCGCGAGCGGCCCAGCAGCCGAGAGCATGTCGGCCCAGGCGAGGCAAGCGCGAATGGCCCCAGCAAGGCAGGGCAACAGCGCGGGCGGCCCAGGCGCCGGCAGTGGCCTAGCCAGGCGGCACAAGGCCGGCCCAGGTGGGCGAACACGTCCCGACGCGGCGCGGTGGTGGCCCAATTTGAAAAACGCCCCTGCGTTAACCTCTATTTCACGCAAGATCCCTAGGCACTATTCAATTGAGTCACGTATTTCGCATTGACCACCCTGTATAATTCTTTTTTCTTGGATTCTTACCCTTTACCTTGTCTTCTAAAGTAGAGCATCGGCAGGGGAACTCCGGCCGGTGATGGAACGGCTCGGGAAAGGCGCTCCAGGCACAGAAGGGGCGGCTCATCGGCGGGGCTGGCCACGCGGTGGTGCGGCATGACGACGACGAAGCAGGCACCTGGGAGGAGCAGCGCGCTCGGCGCGGACGGGGCGAGGCGCTACAGCTGCGGAGCTGGAACGACAACGAGTCATCAAGGAGCAGCAGGGCAACGCCGTGGGCACCCGGGCGGCGTGACGCGCCCGGTGATAGCGGATGACGATGGGGCGCGGTGGCGGGACGGTGCGGGTCCCATCAGGGTAGCAGGTGCCGCGACAGCTCGGCGCATAGCCATGGCGCGACTGGAGGGGAACAGCCACAGAGCAGCGGTGGTGGCGCTGTGGCTTGGTCCAGCGCGGGCTCGCGGAAAAACAGCGGAGCATGGAAGCGTCATCGCGAGCAGTGGGCAAAGCTGCGCGCGGGTCAGGACTCGCTCACGGGGAGGGCCGGTATTGGCTGGAGGGAGGCACGACGCATGGCCAGCAAAGGGAGAGGGAGCGCGGCTGCGCCAGTGCGTAGCGCGTGAGTACGCGAAGGCAGGGGCAACGCCGATGATGGAGATGCTGCGGCTACGAGATGGAGCGGTCTAGCATGGCCGGGGCCGAGGGGCGCGCGCGCTGCGCGGGGGAAGGACCTGCTCTGGCGCGGATGGGGTGCGGGACATCATAGGCTCAGGCGCGGGCAGGCGCCGTAGCTACGGGGAGAGCGAGCAGGGGGGAATGGCGCTGCTGGCACAAGCTGCGGGGACACGGCCGCGCTTGGCATGGGCGCGCTGCGCGTACGACGATGGGGAGTCGGGCGGAGCAGCGCTGGGAGCGAGGTTGAGGCGCGCACGCGGCCGGGCGATGCGGGCGTGGACCAGCAGAGGAAAGAGGAGCGACCGGGAAGACGCAGTGCGAGAGAGGCAGCGGCCGGAGGCAAGAGCAAACGCCAAAATGCCAAGCACCGTGGTAGACGAGGAAAAGAAAGAGGGGCCTACTGTTGCCTGAAGGCTCGATGGTGCTGCAGTATAGAAAGGAAGAGTCAAGGGGACAGTAGCATGAGGATCATACACATTGTACACACGCTAGCACTGCGGACATGTCAGAAGCTGAACACAGAGACATCAACAATGAGTTGACTTCGGCCCAGAGACAGACAGCGACAGGCTAGGACGATCAGAGGCAGAGCAAGCGAACAACGTGAGGGTTCGGCCAACCCCATCAATGCAGGGACAGCGTGGCGCGACGCGAGTAATTCAGGTGACCGATTCAGAGCAGGGAAAACAACATCGTCGTACCGGCGGGGCAGGTGGGACGAGTGGCCAGCGGCACTCACATTTTTATTTCTATTTCGTTTTTAAGTTATGAACTCGATTAACTTCCACTAGTAATTATTTCACGCAAAAGTTCATACTTCGCCCTAACCCCCAGAGACAAAATCTTTAAGCGTTATTTAATTACTTTGGTCAGTATAGTTTGCTAAAAATGGCATTTTAAACATAAGCTCAATATTTAAATTTTAAAATTCGAGAAACTCGTTCTGGAAATTTTTCTTAGGCCTAAATCGCGGTGCTAAATAAGATTGTAACACCAGGGTGTTACATACGCAAGGCAAAGGTATAACCTAGGACATTTCATTTCACCGATCATAGGTGTGTAGAGAAGTTGATGACCGGGTTTAGGATAGATGGACATACTATCAAGAGGGGCAAACTTGTTTGCATATCGGTCATATAGTGCCACTCGAGTGATCTAACTTTGCATCGTAGCTGGGATGGAGTGGCGTGGTAAGTTGAGTGGCTAACTCCTTAAAAATGATTATGAAAATGCTAACACACGTACACATGGTGGTGTTGGCACATTTGTAAAGGAGGAGAAGTTGGAGTTGAAGTAGATCAACTCGGTGAAGAAATGGAGGTGAAAAGTGGTCACCAGAGGTGACCGGACGCATGCCTCAGGAGGACCTGCGCGTCTAGTGAATTTTAGTCGCGGCGTGCTGGCTAACCAAAGGCAAGGAGTTGGGATTGGACGCAGGCCCTGGTTTCATCGACGCGTCCGGTCACCTTTTGAAGGGCGGCGTGTTGGCGTGAACGGATGCGCAGGGTCTGAGTCGGGTCGACCGTGACGTATGGTGACGTGGTGAGGTGTTGGAGGAGATCTTAGCGCGCAGTGAGGATCAGACGCCACCATGCGTCCAGTCATGGTTCATCTGACGCGTCAGGTCATGGAATCGAGGCTCTAGGAGCTCTCTGTTTGTGACCGGACTCTGGGGCTCGAGCGTTAGGTCGTGCTAGTGGTGCATCTGGTCGTCTTGTGACCGTTGGCGCGTGAAGTTACCGTTGAGATCGAGCAGCTCCGGTTGAACGCAAAATGACACGTGGATGGCGTAGTGCGACCAAACGCTGGGTCGACGCATCCGGTCATTGCGACCGGCGCATCCGGTCAACCCAAAAAATGCCCAGTGAAGGGGCAACGGCTAGTTTAGCCCGTGAGGCTATAAATAGAAGTGTTGGCCGTCCTTGGCCGGTTGTTGAGCACCCTTGAGCCTTGGTGGCTTGTGTAGGTGTGCTTTGGAGCCCTCTAACTCACTTGTGCTTGACAGTGATCATCCAATCGAGTGAGTGAGCGATTCTAGTGCGATTGCATCATCAGGTTGCATCGAGTGGCACTAGGTGTTCGAGTTGTAAACCGGTGGTGCTTGTTACTCTTGGAAGTTGCCACCACCTAGACGGCTTGGTGGCTTGTGGCTCTGTTAAAGCACGCGAGAAGATTGTGCGGTGCTTCAAAGGAGGATTTGTGAGGGGGATTGTGCTCACCCCACGAGGATCGCGAAGAGCAACTCTAGGTGTGCGTGTCATTGAGCTACCCTCACTTTTGGGGTAGGTTGTTGCGGTGCCCGACGTGTGGGCTTGGCAGGTGATGCCAATTAGCCACCGAACCTCCAAGTGAGCGGTCGACACAACGGGGACGTAGCTTGGTGGCAACCAAGTGAACCTCGGGAGAAAATCACCGTGTCAACATTGTCTTCATCATCTTCTCGGTGGTTTGCAATCCGTGCAACACAAGCTTGTATTTACACTTGATACATTGTGCTTGTGTAGTTGCTCTTGTGACTAGTTTAGCTTTAGTAGCTTGGTAGTTGCCTTCTTGCTTGTGTAGCATAGAAGTAGCTCCCTTGCGTGGCTAATTTGGTTTTAGTAACCTTGTTAGTCACATTGCTTAGTTTGTGTAGTTAAGTATTTTGCGCTC
Organism: Miscanthus lutarioriparius; assembly: GCA_904845875.1. Classification (NCBI taxonomy): domain Eukaryota; kingdom Viridiplantae; phylum Streptophyta; class Magnoliopsida; order Poales; family Poaceae; genus Miscanthus; species Miscanthus lutarioriparius. The sequence goes on along the minus strand of CAJGYO010000007.1, from coordinate 107,444,579 downwards.
TATAATTTAGCTTGTGTAGCCTTGTTATTGAGCATTGCTAGTGAGCTTAGGTGGCTTTGTGCTTTTACATCACTAGTTATGTAGGAGCTCCCCTGGTTGTATGAAGTACTAGTGCATAGGTTTGTGTGACCTTGCTCTAGAATTGATTAGGTGAGCTCTAGCTAGCCCGACACCTTTGTTGTCTCTTTAGGATCTTTATAAGGTGTTTGTGAACTTAGATGAAGGGGTGTAGTCTTGGCTAGATCGATAATTTTAATTCCGCATTTGTTTCGGTTAGCTGGCGTGATTAAATTTTAGAAAGGACTGTTCACCCCCTCTAGTCCTTCATCTCGATGCTACACATGGTATCAGAGCTTGGTCTCTCATTTGTGGTCTTCACCGATCCGAGAGGATGGCGTCTAGTGGACTAGATGATTGTGACACACACATATTTGATGGCACACACTTTGCATGGTGGAAACACCATGTGATTGATCATATTCGTGCAAAGGGACCTAAGTTTTGGTGGGTTGTCACAAGTGGTCTCACCCATGACTTGGACCATAAAAATCTAACCAAAGCTCAAAAGGTTCTGTTTGAACTTGATGTCGATGCCTATTTATATCTATTGGATGCTTTGAGCTTTGAGTTGTTTTACAAGGTGAACCACAAAGGAACCACCCATGAATTGTGGGAATCAATCAAGCACACCTTCAGTGACTCCTCCACATGGGATGATGGCAAGTTCAAGAAGGAGGATGGGTCCAACGATGAGGTTGCGAATGAGTGTGTTGACCATGACCACAATTTGGTGATTGTGGAAGATTGCTCCACCTTGAAGGGACCATGATGCCTAAGAGGAGGGGTGAATTAGGCAACTTAAAAATCTAACTCTAAACTATGGCCTCTTTTTCTAATCCTAGCAAAACCTATGCAAGAGATAAACTATCTTAATGTGCTACTACGGTTTTGCTAGTGTGTTGCTATCTCTACCGCAAAAGAAGTAATGTAATCAATGTAAATGCAGAAGCTAAAGAGCAAGGTAGAGATATGCAAACTCCCATCGATGACTCCGGTATTTTTACTGAGGTATCAAGAAGCACGCAAGCTTCCCCCTAGTCTCATTGGAGCCCCTCGCAAGGAATCCCTCGCAAGGGCCAAGCTCCCGGTCGGGTAACTCCGTGGATAGCCTCGGGCCTTCCCCACGCGCAAGTGGGTCTCCGATGTGCCTTCTAGCAAGCATCTCCCGGATGCTCCCCGCCGTCTTCACTATCAAGCTTCCGGCCAAAACGCCGCGGGCCTTGTTCCCTCCGGTACATGGTGGCGGCCACACCACAAACGCGGTTGGTGTGATCTCGCAAGACTACAAGCCCCTTCGATGTACAACAATGGTGCGCGCAAGCACCGAGTGGTAAGAGGTATGCAAACCTCACTAAACACTAGGCCTAAACCTAGAGCAAGCACATAAGCGGTGGTCTAATCAACCTAAGCACTTCGTAAAGCACCTACGCTAATCACCTAATGAAACACTAAGCACTATGCAAGTGGAGATCACTAAAATGGTGTATCAACACCCTTGGTATGTTTCCTCAGCTCCACACTCTCATTTGGCCGGTTGGGGGTCTATTTATAAGCCTCACTGAGAAAGTAGCTATTGGGGTCGAAATTCCACTTTTCTGCTACTGACCAGATGCTGAAGTCGTCCTGATCGGACACGTCTGGTCGTCCCAACCGTTGGAGCTACGATCAACTGATTGGACGCTGCCAGCGTCCGGTCACCTGCCACCGGACGCGTCTGGTCATAGTTTCGCTGCTCTGGAACCTCTCTGTACTCGACCGAACTCTGCTGTTCTGCGTCCGGTCGATCTGTCGCCAACGTCCGGTCACGCCTGTTGCTGAGCCTCTTGATCAGAGCGTCCGGTCACTTTCCTCCAGCGTCCGGTCACCTCTGTGAGCTTGTTTTTTCGCGATTTTGCGTACGACTTGGTTCCTATCTTAATGCTTGGACTTTGCTTGATCTCTTGGGTCTTCTCTTGTGCTTCTAAGGTCTTGCTTATGGTGTTGATCATCGGATCATCATGTTGCCTTCATCCAAGTCACGTCTTGCATCCTATTGAACTACAAAACAATCACTTGCAAATTCATTAGTCCAATTTGGTTGTGTTGATCATCAAACACCAAAATCCAAAGTAAATGGGCCAAGAGTCTATTTTCCTTACAATCTTCCCCTTTTTGGTGATTGATGACAACACGACCAAAGCAAGCAAATAATAAAATTTTGAAATTTGAAAAACTACCTACTTGCTAGGATGCAATGCAAGGGGAAAGTTTATATGATGCTAAAATATGCTACTTGTAAGACTAAAAGATACTTCATAAAAACTTATCTTGCCCTTGCAGAATGTCCCCATGAGGTATTATGGATTTAAGTCTTGCTTCCTACAAATTCTCCCCATTACATAGGCAAGCCATAATCCACTATCCTCCCTTTCTCGGACCATTACCACTTGTAAATTATTAATGCTTGCTTTTGGTCCTCAAAATTCTCCCCCTTTGGAATCAAACACCGAAAAGGAAGACATTAGTAGCACAAGGGAGGGTCAAACTTTGTGATCCTTCATGTGGAGGGTGGAATAGGTCACAAAATTTGACTCACATTATATAGATTAAGCTCCCTCTAAATATATGCATACATATGATAGAAGGCAAAACATATGCATAATTGGTAAATTATTGCTCAAGGGAATTTAATCTATATAATGCATGGAGAAAGCATATAAATATCAAAATAAAATCAACATGATGATATCGGTTTAGAAATACCACATGTGGAAACCAATTTGATTTCTACCACTTGCAATAGGTGGTGGATATTTGAAGTATGATGCTTAACTCTGGGGACTCCATTTTCCTTGCAATGAGACTACTACACCCATGATAAGCTTGAAAAGGTGTTAGTCTCAAAGCATCCAACTTGTAGAGTAACCTCCCCCTAAATTTGTGCACACAAGTGTGGGATACTTGTAGAAGTCATGCACATTAATTTTAGAATCAATAATACCACTTGAAAGATGACATCTCATGAATGTGAGAATCATTTTCGAAGATGATATTTGGGAGAAATTATCTACAATTTGGACTTTGGCACATATTAGATGAACAATCAAAAGACAAGTTATGTGCCGTGCTCCTAAACAATTTTAAACCATGTAGGTTTGCTTCAAGGGTTAAGAATGAAACCGAGCAAGCCTACCATAAGATATACCTAGTGTATGCATGACAAAATATATAAGCATGGAAATGCAAACATAGGCATGATAAGTAACTAGATGCTTAAGGGTACCAATTTGTAAGAAATACCACTTGTAGGAAATGCAAATTGATACTACTTGAAGGAAATTGAATCTAGTTACCTAATATGGGAAGGGGAATTTGGGTCCATAGTATTCACTAACCCACTTGGCAATGATTTTGTCCATCATGATGCACCCCATGAAATACACCCATACTTTGCCAAGTCTCCAAATTCCCCGAAGTCCAACTGGACTCCTCACTTCCCTTTCGGGATCCAACCCTTCTTGGTGCTCTTCATACTTGAAATGATTTCCTTTGGCACCCAAAAGCGTTTGACCCCATTGTTGGCTTTCTTGTTCACCTTGATGGCCACCACCTTGTCATTCTTCTTCTTCTTCAAGAGATAAGGTGTGGAGGCCTTCTTGTCCACCTTGTTGGTGTAGGTGTTGGAGAGCTTGCTTGTTTGCTTTTTGTTTTTCTCTTTCTTCTTTGCTCCTCCCCCATTCTTCACCTTGCACTCATAGGACTTGTGACCTTTCTTGTGGCACACATAGCAAACCATGGTTTGTCCTTCATCAAGCTTCTTCACTCCCTTGGCGGTGTTATATTGATGAAGTTGGGCTTGCTTCGCTTTGTCTTTCACTTGAGTCAAGTCCTTTGTGAGGCGAGCTACTTCTTGCTTGAGTTGCTCATTCTCCTTTGCAACCTCTTGTGTGCATGTATCTACAACAACTTTCTCAACACAAACTTGGTTGCACAAGGATGAGTCTAAATATAAATCATTACAAGAAGAAGAGGCATCCTTTTTAGATATGTTAAAGATAGAACTTTTCTTTTTAGATGCCTTGGTGGGGGTTGAACTAACGGCTTCAAGATTAGCAACTTTATTAGATAGCTCATCACAATGTTTGCACATGGTTTCTATTTTAGCAAGCAAACTTTTATAAGCATCTTGTGAGCTAGCTAACTTTTCTTTTAATCTTTCATTTTTCTTTACAAGTTGCTCATCACTGATTGTGCATGCATTTGTTGTTGCACTAGCCTTAAGTTGCTCAATTTTAGTAGATAGTTCAACATTGAGATTAGCAAAGTTCTTATATTGTTCAAGCAGAGTTTTGTATGCTTCTTGTGAACTATTTAGCTTTTCTTTTAATTTTTCGAGCTTCTTTTGTTGACTAGCGCAAACTTTAGCATAATTAAGATTTTGTTGCACAATTTCATCATAAGAAGGTATTTCATCATCACTATCACTCTCACTAGAGGATGAGCTTTTGTTACCTCGTGCCATAAGGCACATACGAGAAGAGCTTGATGATGAGTGCTTGTGCCCTCGCCTCTTGTGATGGTGTTCTTCTTCACTTGAAGAATCATCCCATTACCTTATGGATGTGAGGGCTTGGTTCTTGCATGCCTTCTTCTTTGTCTTGGGTGTGGTCTTGTTTGGACAAACTTCCACAAAGTGCCCCAACTCGCCGCATCCATAGCATCCTCTCTTTCTTTGCTCATTTCTTTGATTGATAAAAATGTGATCTTGAATTTGGATGGGCACACCCTTGACATTGAGCCTTTGGATCATCTTCTCCACCTTGTTGATTAGTTTGATTGATTCTTCATCAAGGTCGAAGGTGGAGGAGGAAGATTGATCATCTTCACTTGAATCTTCATCATCATCATCTTCTTCTTCATCTTCACTTGAGGAGCTTGAACTTGAGCTTGTCTTAACTTGCTTGCCCTTCATCTTATTTTTCTCGCTACATGCGAGAGCTTTGCCTTTGCTCGATGAAGAAGCTTCTTCTTGACCCATCTTACGTGATATTTCAAATGCCACTATCTTGCCAATGACTATGCCCGGGGTCATGGTGCTCAAGTTCTCCATGTTGTGAAGGATGGTGATGATGCTTGCATATTTGTTTTGTGGTAGCACGGAGATGATCTTCCTCATGATGTCCGCATCATCTAGCTTTGTTAATCCTATTGAATGGAGCTCATTGATAATTAGATTCAAACGAGAATACATATCACGAATGAGCTCATCATCATTCATTGCAAAGGAATCATAATTTTGTTTGGCTAGACAATGTTTTTGCTCACGGACATTAGATGTGCCGTCATGGAGCTCTTGGAGTTTTAATCAAATTTCATGTGCCGTATTCAAAGTGAACACTTGGTTAAACACATCCATGCTAAAAGATTCAAACAAGCAATTCTTAGCTCTAGCATTGAAATGCATTTCCTTTTTTTCACTTTTTGTGGGTTTATCGAGATTCTTAATGAGTTTCATCCCATCACGAGTGACTCTCCAAACTCCTAAATCAACCGCCTCAAGGTAGCAAGCCATTCTAGCTTTATAATAGGGGAAGTTAGTGCCGTCAAAATGCGGAGGCTTAGAGGTATCCATCCCAACCACTCTAAATTGCGTTGGCTCAATGGCGGTTAAGCCAAAGGTCCAAATTGAGCCAACCGGCTCTGATACCAATTGAAGGGACCGTGAGGCCTAAGAGGGGGGAGGGGGGTGAATTAGGCAACTTAAAAATCTAACTCTAAACTATGGCCTCTTTTTCTAATCCTAGCAAAACCTATGCAAGAGATAAACTATCTTAATGTGCTACTATGATTTTGCTAGTGTGTTGCTATCTCTACCGCAAAAGGAGTAATGCAATTAATGTAAATGCGGAAGCTAAAGAGCAAGGTAGAGATATGCAAACTCCCGTCGATGACTCTGGTATTTTTACCGAGGTATCGAGAAGCACGCAAGCTTCCCCCTAGTCCTCGTTGGAGCCCCTCGCAAGGAATCCCTTGCAAGGGCCAAGCTCCCGGTCAGGTAACTCCATGGATATCCTCGGGCCTTCCCCACGCACAAGTGGGTCCTTGACGTGCCTTCCGGCAAGCTCTCTCGGATGCTCCCTGCCGTCTTCACTATCAAGCTTCCGGCCAAAATGCCATGGGCCTTGTTCCCTCCGGTACACGGTGGCGGCCACACCACAAACACGGTTGGTGTGATCTCGCAAGACTACAAGCCCCTCCGATGTACAACAATGGTGCGCGCAAGCACCGAGTGGTAAGAGGTATGCAAACCTCACTAAACACTAGGCCTAAACCAAGAGCAAGCGCATAAGCGGTGGTCTAATCAGCCTAAGCACTTCGCAAAGCACCTATGCTAATCACCTAATGAAATACTAAGCACTATGCAAGTGGAGATCACTAAAATGGTGTATCAACACCCTTGGTATGTTTCCTCAGCTCCACACTCTCATTTGGCCGGTTGGGGGGGTCTATTTATAAGCCCCACTGAGAAAGTAGCCGTTGGGGTCGAAATCCTGCTTTTCTGCTACTGATCGGACGCTGAAGTTGTCCTGATCGGATGTGTCCGGTCGTCCCGACCGTTGGAGCCACAATCAACTGATCGGACACTGCCAGCGTCCGGTCACCTGCCACCGGACGCGTCCGGTCGCAGTTTCGCCGCTCTAGAACCTCTCTGTACTCGATCGGACTCTACTGTCCTATGTCCGGTCGATCTGCCGCCAGCGTCCGGTCCAGCGTCCGGTCATGCCTGTTGCTGGGCCTCTTGATCGGAGCATCCAGTCACTTTCCTCCAGCGTCCGGTCCAGTGTCCAGTCACCTCTGTGAGCTCGTTTCTTGGCGATCTTGCTTTCGACTTGGTTCCTATCTTCATGCTTGTACTTTGCTTGATCTCTTGGGTCTTCTCTTGTGCTTCTATGGTCTTGCTTTTGGTGTTGATCATCGGATCATCACGTTGCCTTCGTCCAAGTCACGTCTTGCATCCTATTGAACTACAAAACAATCACTTGCAAATTCATTAGTCCAATTTGGTTGTGTTGATCATCAAACACCAAAATCCAAAGTAAATGGGCCAAGGGTCCATTTTCCTTACACACCTCATGGTCAAGTGATGATGATGATCGATCCACTACAAGTTCACCTGATAAGATTTATGATGCCACAAGTGTTGCAAATGATGATGTTACCACATGCACACTTGATGGTTATGATGATGGATCATGCTCGGATGACATTGCTACTACAAGCTCTCCTACATACCACATTGCTTCATGTCACAAGGTGACACCAAGGTATCTAATGCTAATGTGGTTGATCATGTTGATTCATATGATGAGCTTATGAGTAGACTTGCTAGCATGACCATGTCTTTAGAAAATGAGAAAGCTAAAACAATGAAATTGGAAAATGAAAACTCATTTTTAAAGAACTCATGTGAAGAACATAAGCACTTACTTGATGTTCTTAAATCTTCACATGGTGAGCTAAAATTGACTCATGAGAAACTTCTTGTGTCTCATGAAGAATTATTAGAACAACATGCTTCTCTCATTAAAGCTTTTTCAAAGAAACTTAAAAAGAATGAGTGCCCATCACATGAGTCAAGTGATCAATTGCAATATGTGACTAACTCTTGTGATGTAGATAAGAAGCATGTATCCACCTCTTATGATGATTTATTAGAAATGCCATGCTCTTTACATATAGATGCTTGTTCTACTTCCTTGTCTTGTGAGACTAACCTTTTGAAGGAGAACAATGAGCTCAAGAATGAAGTGAAGAAATTGAGCAACAAGTTAGAGAGGTGCTACAACACCAAAATCACCTTCGAGCATATGTTGAACAACAAAAGAAGCTATGGTGATATGAGTGGCATTGGCTTCAACAAGAGCATGACCAAGGGGGAAAGAAAAAGAGAAAGAAAGATGAAGAAGCAAGAACAAAGGAGGCTATCTCATTTCATGTGCTTCAAATGCCATGAAGTAGGACATCTTGCAAATGGTTGCCCCAATGAAGAGAAGCTTAAGTTGAAGAAAGAAGAAGAGAGGCTAAAGCATGTCAAGTGCTTCAAGTGCCGCACTTGGGGACATCTCACCTTAATGTGCCAAACCAAGCAATTGGTGAAGCAACAAGAAGAGCCTCAACCAAAGCCACAAGTTGAGCAAGAAGAGAAGCCCCAAGTTCAAATCAAGATCAACCATGAAGATGGTGGTGACTTGATGATGAAGAAGAAGAAAACAATAAGGGGTAGAAGAGCAAGGCATCCAATGCTTATTCAAGATGCCAAGATGATGAGCAAGAATCAAGATAAGAAGAAGGTGTATGCTCACATCAAGTGTGAAGATATGGGACACTTTGCCTCGAAGTGTCCTACCAAGCTTGAGAAAAGGCTCAAGCAACTCATGAGGGGCAAGGCAATGAGAAGCAATACAAGAGCAAGAAAGAGAAGACTCTAACCAAGAGAAATTGCTAGTCATGCCAGAAAAAGGGACATATGGCTAATTCATGTCCCCTTGGTAATAATTCTAAGCCTATTTCAATTGATGATAATATTGTGCTTAGAAAAGATGGTGATGGTACCTCCATAGTTGCTATTGCAAAATATCCCGCTACCCATACTAAGGCATTGCCTAAGTATGTTGCACCTAACTTGAGAGGACCCAAACTAGTTTGGGCACCATCAAAAAGTGGATGAATGTTTGTAGATACCATCGGCATTGGAGGCTTGGTTCAAGTGGTATTCATCTTGTAGATCATGTGATTGAGCCAAGTATTAAAGAGTAATGATTATCATCCCAATGCCATGACAAGTTAGTGAAGTCCAAATGTGCTACATCATACAAGTGCTATAAATCTAGTTGTGGTGATTTATTGGCTATAATTGCTGGCTTGCAATTATTTCAGTTGAAGCTTGCAAATTGGATGATCATGAACTATCAAGGTATATCTCTTGTTGATTATTTTATTTGGGTGCATATGAGTTAATTGAATTGGATAAATATGCAATGTTGCTTGCTATGAGATGTTTGAATGGATTTATTGATTAAGTAATCAAGTTTGGATTGATTTGAGTTGGATAAATTCATGAGATGACTTTAGTAAGTGGATTGAATTGATATATGTCTTGTAAAAGTATTCAAACAAGTTGATTTCAAGTTTGGTTCAATTTGATGAAGAATAGCTCAATAGTTGAAATATGTCCTATATTTGAAAATCTAAGAGAGCTGTGATCTTAGCCATGTTTGAGTGATCAAAACTTATTGGATTGGCATGAAAATTGGTTTACATGCTCTAGACTTATGGTATGATATTCTGTAGAAATTTCATGAGAATTGGATAAGAGATGCTAAGGTTTTCGAGTAGATCTTGTCAGCTATAGTGCAGCAGTTTTCAGCATATAGCAGTGGTGGAAGAATTAAAATCTGGTAGCAATCTAGAAGTCAAATTAAGCTAAATTTTTTACAGCTGCTATATGACTTAGTAAAACACATGTCCACCAAATTTTATGGTATTTGTATTTGTACATTGGGATATATAGATATTTCTTTGAAGGGTACAAAATCTGCCATAAAAGTGACGTCTATTGGATCGATCAAGTGTCACTTTGATTGAAAGGTCCTCAAGTTGGAAACATATTTATAAGCGATTGAGGCACCTAAGTTTGGTTTTGAGATGATCTACAAGCATGACAAGCAAAGAGTACAAGTCCATTTGATTGTGAAGTGTATTTGACACACATTTGGTACTCAAATTAAAGATCAAGACCAAGCTCAAGATGAAGATGAAGTTTAAGTTCTAGAGATTATTGGAGATCATTTGGTAGAAAGAAAATGACTTAAACAAGTAGAAAGAAAAGGACTTAAAGAAGGATTCAAGGTTACTCATCAAATTAAGTCCATCACTTGGATCAATCAATCAAGTCATTTCAAGTGAGTATCAAGGATGGTTCTTTGGAGAGAGGTCATTTCTCCCTAGTGTAGGGGCTTGCCGCCTTTGTGTAGGTAAACCAAATATGGTACTTGGAAGGCTAATATGGAAGTGGTGATCCAAGAAACATTTGAGATGCTTAGTTGAAGCAATCAAAAGGGTTGATCAAGAAAAGCAAGCAACACCCAAAAGAGAGCTAGTCATGGCACTTCAAGTGGTATTCTAAGTAGTTCTCTCAAGCAAGCATTGCTAGATGATGAAGCAAGCCAACCACAACAAGATAGTGCACTTGATTATAAGTGGTTCTCAATTTGTATGTGTCGGTGCGGGAACCCCGGGATACCCCGCAAGGAAGGGAGAAGATCTAGCCTAACTAGGATTCTTCCCATGTAATCTTAGTAGTAGTATTATTCTGTAATCCTACTATGAACTCTCATTGTAAACCGACTAGGATTCTGGCCTCCTGACTATATAAAGGAGGGCAGGGTTCCTAGAGACGGGAGGATCACGACTTTTACTACACAATCAATCCAATGCAAGGGCTAACGCCGACTGGACGTAGGGCTATTACTCGATCAGCGATCGAGGGCCCGAACCAGGATAAATCGACTGTCTCTTACATTCACCGTCGAGTTCCGCATATGCTGAAGCCTGAACATACTGCCTCGGGGACTCCCATGGTAGGCTATCGGTGGTCAAACATCGATAGCTGGCGCGCCAGGTAGGGGCTTTCGGCGAATTTGCATCCGAGAGCTCGATGGACCTCGACAGCATGATCTTCTCGACGGGATCAACCTTCATCTTCGGCTCATGGATCTGCGAGGCGGACGGCAATGGCAGGCTCCAAAGCTGTCTCCTCGAAGATTCGGATCACCATGAAGACCTTTCTATTTCAGCGACTACGACAGACCAACTCACCGAAAGATTCGCACAGCTCATGATATCCGGTCCAACTCAGATTTCGCAGCTTTGCGCATCCGACTCGAACTCAGGCTCCACATCTGAGATGGAGTCTTATCCGGGTTCTTTTGGGAAACCGAGTTCTTTACCAATGGGACTTAAGAACGCGGCTTTGACCTACCAAGAATACAACTCGGAGAACACTCAGAGTCTTTCCAAGAAGTCGGGTCCGTTTCCATTCAGACTCCACAACATGGCAACATTATATCAGACATGGCCCGAAGGATTCCTCGATCCGGTGCTTAGAATGCCACTGAAGGGAGCTCAGGAAGGTCTCGTACTAACTATAACATCTCAAGACTGCATCGTCCACTGGCCAGGCTCTGTTCCTGAGGATAGCAGTACCCGACTAGTTGACGCGATGACAACAACAATTCTACCCTACCAAGGAGGAGACTCGATCTGTGACCTCGAATCCTCTACTAAAGTTATCAGCAACTCCGACAGTGTGGAAACTAACGCCGATAATAGAACAGTTCACGCACGGGAAGTACTCATGGTTCGCCGTCCTCGATCACCATTGGTCCCCCCAGAAGCGCCTGATGTTAGGTCATCGGATGAATCAGAATCCAACATATCACCCTTTGCCCAGGGCTACGATGGTGAGACCGAGAATCAGAAGCAAGCCAGAGAAAGAAAAAACAAATTGAAGCAAGGACGCCAACACCGTGCTAGGCAGCGCAAGGAAGCTTGGATCATATATGAGTCAGAATTGGCCGAGTACGATAGAAGAAAATCAGAGCGAGAAGTTGAAGAAAGACGCACGACAAATACACCCTACGATAAGATCCGAGAAGCACTAGAAGAACTCAGAGCGACCTCACATCCTAGTGAAAAGCAAGAACAGCTCCGGGATTTTCTCCGGTCAACAGCCCTGAGGACGCACGATGGAAGGACCCGCTCAAGACTACCTGTCAGGTCGATGTCTCATAGGCAAGAAGATCAAAATCAAAGAAAGTCCGCTTTCGAGAGACTTGGACCAAGTGGAAGTCATAACAGAGAAAGTAGAAGGGACCATAGTCAGAACTACTGAGTTGAACAACCAAGAAAGACCAGAAGCAGGGCGCCTACCCAGACAGCCTTGCAGAACTACTCTCACCAAAACAACAGTTGGCCAGAAGGAGGTGCCGAATCATAATACAAAGAAGCCGGAACGCACGATAGATTCCCTTGTTTTGCAAACAGACTTGCTTCAATACGACTACCTCACAAGTTCAAGCCGTCCAACCACTCTAAGTATGATGGCAAGACTGAACCAAGGCAGTGGCTCAGGATATACTCACAATCGATTGAACTGGCCGGAGGAGACGATGATATCAAGACCCTATTCTTTCCCATGACCCTAGAAACCATGCCCCTCCAATGGTTCGACAAATTGAATCCAGGATCAATCAGAAATTGGGAGGACTTGCAAAGAGCTTTCTGTGAAAATTTCACAGGTATCATTACACACCCAATCACCCACGCAGAGTTAAAAGGACTCAAGCAGAAAGGAGGCGAAAGTCTCAGAGATTGTTATCGACGATTTGGCGAACTACGAGCTCAAGTACATGACATCAACGAACGAGAAGTAATCGAAGCTTTCTCTCATGGAATCTTGGCTAGGTGGCAATTTCAAGACTTCTACAAAGAAAACCCGAGAAACAATGAAGAATTCAAATGAACAGTAGAAAAGATGATTACTACAGAAGAGAAGACACGAGAAAGGTTCCCGGATAGAAACAACCGAGACAACTCGGATAAGCAAAATCATCGAAACAACAAGCATCAGGAAAGAAAACGTGCACCAGACAACACCATGGCGATGGCTAACAAATCAAAGAAGTTTTACAAACCCAGAAGATACGACAACATTGAAAATATGCATTGCATCTTACACCCTAATGGAAAACACACCATCGGAAATTGCTACACCTTCAAAGATCGATACACAAGAAAAGATAGTAAGGAGAACAGAAAAGAAGACAATCAGAAAAAAGATGAGGACAATCACGAAGACAAGGGATTCCAAAAATCTAGGGGGACGGTACTATCATGGCAAACATCAAGAAAAATTAGCACTACGAACTATTATGGCAGTAGAACCGGCTACTCCAAGATATCTCAATTGGTCACAATATCCAATCTAATTTTCAAGAGAAGACCAATGGACTAGCGTAGGAAACGCAGGCCATTACCCACTGGTTCTAGATCCTACTATTGCCGGAATGACCGTCACAAAAGTACTAATCGACGGGAGAGCCGGACTCAACATCATTTTTTCAGAAACTCTAAGGAAGATGGGACTACAACTTGCCGGGATGATTACACCAACGAGTACCCCTTTTTATGGCATGGTACTCGGCAAGGCGGCCATGCCACTTGGACAAATTACTCTACCGGTTACTTTTGGAACTCCTTCAAACTACCATACAGAGTTCATCAAGTTTGAAGTTGCAGACTTTGATTCATCATATCACGCAATCCTCGGGCGCCCAGCACTAGCAAAGTTCATGGCAATACCACATTATCCGTACCTATTGCTTAAGATGCCAGGGCCTAACGGTGTACTTTCTCTTCGAAGCGATTTGAAGCGCGCCTTTGACTACGACGTTCAGGCAATTCAAATTGCAGCAAAGGCACAAGCCGACAATGGTAGAAAAGAAATAGCCACTATTGCCGCACAAATAAGACAAGAGGAACTAGAGATACCGGCTAAAAAGCCCAGCATCCTTGCGCCACCAAAAGTTGCCGACGTCAAGCAAATCGACCTAGGCACCGGTGATCCCTCCAAGACGGCAACCATAAGTGCCCACCTCTCGACAAAATAGGAACTCGTGCTCACCAACTTTCTTCAGGACAACAAAGATATCTTCGCTTGGAAGCCGGCCGACATGCCAGGTGTCCCAAGAGAGTTGACTGAGCACATAATTGATATCAATGAAGGTTCCAAGCCTGTGAAGCAACGACTACGATGATTCTCACATGACAAGAAGGCAGCAATTAAAAAAGAAATCACAAAGCTAATGGCAGCCGGATTCATCAGAGAAATCCTTCATCCAGATTGGCTAGCAAACCCAGTTCTAGTATAGAAAAAGAACACGGACGAATGGCGCATGTGTGTCGACTACACAGATCTCAACAAAAACTGCCCGAAAGATCCATTCGGGCTACCACGCATTGATCAGATAGTTGATTCAACATCAGGATCTGCCCTATTATCCTTTCTTGATTGCTATTTAGGGTATCACCAAATCGTATTAAAAGAACAAGACCAGAGCAAGACATATTTCATCACTCCGTTCGGTGCCTACTGCTACAAGACCATATTGTTTGGACTCAAGAATGCTGGTGCCACTTACCAAAGAGCTATCCAAACGTGCCTTGGTGATCAGATCGGTGAAAACATAGAAGCATACGTGGATGACGTGGTGGTAAAAACAAAGAACCCGGATACACTGATTGAAGACTTAAAGCAAACCTTCGAGAACCTAAAAAGGTGGAGGTGGAAATTGAACCCAAACAAGTGTGTATTCGGAGTTCCTTCAGGACAACTACTCGGATTCTTGGTTAGTCATCGCGGATTCGAAGCAAGCGCCAAGCAAATTCGAGCCATAACAGAGATGGGCCCTCCTCGAAGCGTCAAAGATGTGCAAAAACTAACAGGCTGCATGACGGCCCTCAATCATTTCATATCAAGACTCGGCGAAAAAGGGTTACCTTTGTTTAAACTACTAAAGAAGACAGACAAGTTTGAGTGGACGGAAGAAGCCAATGAAGCTTTCAAGAAACTGATGCTGTACATGATGCTGTACATTGCGGCAACTTCTACTGTGATCAGCACGGCGATAGTCGTAGAAAGAGAAGAAGAAGGGCGCGTGTATAAAGTACAACGCCCCGTATACTACATCAGCGAAGTACTGTCAGAATCAAAAATCCGGTACCCGCATGTGCAAAAACTACTCTACGCCCTACTGATCACTTCACGCAAGCTTTGCCACTATTTTGAAAGCCACAAGATTACCGTGGTGATAGATTTCCCACTTGGAGACATCTTACACAACAGAGATGCAACAGGGCGCATATCTAAGTGGGCAGTCGAACTCGGTGCTCTCAACATCGATTTTACCCCACGGAAAGCAATTAAATCTCAAGCCCTTGCCGATTTTGTTGCCGAGTGGACAGAGATTCAACAACCTATGTCAAATACCATCCTAGACCACTGGAAGATATACTTTGATGGATCACTCAAGCTTGGCGGAGCCAGTGCAGGCATTCTCCTCATTTCTCCAGATAGAAAACAACTCAAGTATGTCCTTCAGATATTATGGCAAGCTACAAACAATGAAGCTGAAAACGAAGCCCTCATCCACGGGCTACGAGTAGCAATCACCCTCGGAATCAAGCGATTACTCGTATACGGCGATTCGGTAGTAGTCATCAATCAAGTCAATAAAGATTGGGACTGCACCAAAGAAAACATGGGCGCCTACTGTGCTGAAATACGAAAACTCGAAAAACATTTTCAAGGATTGGAAATTCTACATGTCCTACGCGATTCCAACATTGCAGCAGATGTCCTCGCCAAACTCGGATTAGACAGGGCAAAGGTCCCACCCGGCGTATTCATAGAAGAGTTATCAGCTCCCTCTATCAAACAACCCGAAGAGATAACCCCTGAACTCCCAGACAAAGGCACCCAGGTTATGGTAATCACCACCTCATGGACACATGTTTTTATTGATTATATCAAAGAGAACAAGTTGCCAGCGGATAAAGAGGAGGCTACCCGAGTTGTTCGCAGAAGCAAGAACTACGTCATAGTGGGGGACAAGCTTTACAGAAGAGCCGCATCATCAGGAATACTCCTAAAATGTGTCTCATTTCAAGAAGGCAAAGAGATCCTAGATGAAATACACTCAAGTTGTTGTGGAAATCATGCCGCTTCAAGAACGCTAGTTGGCAAGGCATTTTGCACCGGATTCTACTGGCCAACCGCTTTGAAAGACGCAGAAGAACTTGTCAGAAAATGCAAAGGTTGTCAAATGTTCGCAAGACAAGCTCATGTGCCAGCTCACAATCTCATCTGCATCCCACCCGCTTGGCCTTTCTCTTGCTAGGGGCTGGATCAAGTAGGACCTCTCAAGAAAGCAAAGGGTGGTTTCGAGTACATCTTCGTAGCAATTAACAAGTTCACCAAGTGGATTGAATACAAACCACTCGCAAAATACAGCGCAACCAAAGCAGTCGAGTTCATCCAAGACATTATGCACCGCTTTGGCATGCCCAATCGAATCATCACAGATTTGGGTTCTCCCTTCACAGCTATAGAATTCCAAAGTTGGGCACAGGATTGTGGTTTCAGCATAGATTACGCATCAGTCGCACATCTAGAAGCCAGCGGATAGGTAGAAAGGGCTAATGGACTCATACTTGCTGGATTAAAACCAAGATTGTATGAAGAACTAGTGGACTATGGATCCAAGTGGATTGAAGAATTACCCAAAGTAGTATGGGGGCTACGAACTCAAATAAGCAGAGCCACCGGATACTCACCTTTCTTCCTAGTTTATGGGTCAGAAGTTGTACTACCTGCTGATTTGATCTGGACTTCACCAAGGATAGAACAGTATGACGAAGGAGAAGCAGAACACACCAGAAGATTAGAACTCGACAGTATAGAAGAAGTCAGAGTAAACGCTACCCTTCAATCAGCAAGATACCTCTAAGGATTAAGGCGCCACTACAACAAGAACAAACAACCTCGATCACTACAAATCGGAGACCTGGTACTAAGAAGAATACAAAAAACTGACGGACGCCATAAACTACTCAGTCCATGGGAAGGTCCTTTTATTATCGCAAAGGTCACCGGACTAGGCACGTACAAGTTGATAACTGAAGATGGAAAAGAAGTCAACAATACATGGTACATCAGCCAGCTAAGAAGATTCTATGCATGAAAACAACTCAAGGAAGAATATATATACAAGCCACAAGAGATCAATGATCATGGTCAATAAAGATGGTGTCCCTCGACAACATGTGTATTATTATGGCTTATCAATGCTCATGATCAATAAAGATGGTTTTTCGACAACACATGTCTGGCTTTCCCCGAGTTGTTTCCTAAAAGCAAAATGGCTGAAAATACGCCTCAGCATCCCGGCCGAGAGCAAAATAGCTGAAAAGATGCTTGAGCCCGCCGATGAGGGTAGCTAATAAGCTAACACCAGAAACAAAAAGCAAAATGGCTGAAAATACGCCTGAGCATCCCGGCCGAGAGCAAAATAGCTGAAAAGATGCTTGAGCCCACCGATGAGGGTAGCTAATAAGCTAACACCCGAACCAAAAAGCAAAATGGCTGAAAATACGCCTGAGCATCCCGGTCGAGAGCAAATAAATTGAAAAAAAGATGCTTGAGCTCACCGATGAGGGTAGCTAATAAGCTAACACCAACCAAAAAGCAAAATGGTTGAAAATACGCCTGAGCATCCCGGCCGAGAGCAAAATAGCTAAAAAAATGCTTGAGCCCGCCGATGAGGGTAGCTAATAAGCTAACACCCGAACCAAAAAGCAAAATGGCTGAAAATATGCCTGAGTGTACCGACCGAGAGCAAAAGAGCTGAAAAGATGCTTGAGCCCGCCGATGAGGGTAGCTAATAAGCTAACACCCGAAACAAAAAGCAAAACGACTGAAGCTAAGCCTGAAGCATAAATTAGAGCAATTCTAAGACAAGACCCTCTAGCTCCTTATGCCAAGAAGCAAGAGGCTCGGGGGCTACACTCAGACGGATGTACTTTTTCTTCAAAAAAGCACAAAGAACCCGGAAGACCCCAAGAAGCGCTACATGGTTTCGCCCAGCAAAACACCCAGACGACGCTTGTACCTCTCGGCAGGACCTGAAGGAGCAAGACGAGGCTTCCAGAACTCAACCATGAAGTGCTCGGGGGCTTACCAATCCTAAGAAGCTTTTGCAACCAGGGAAAGAGAGATGCTGAACACAGCTCGAGTTAAGCGAAAAAGCTGAAAAGAAGAAGCTGAAGATACTTGAGATCGCCGGTCCTAAGTCCTTTCAGTACTAACAAGAGCCCAAAGTTTGTCAAGACAACGTTCTATACCGAGTTGTTTACACGACGTAGACGAAAGCCAGACAAGCACTCGACAGATCAAGAAAGTTTGTCAAGACAACGATCTACATACGTCGAGCAATTTGCACAACACATATGAAAGCCAGAACAAACAACTACTCGAAGAAAATTCTGATCACTTGGACAACTCACTTAAAAAATAAGCAAGGCGAAGACATCCAAGTAAAGAAGACATGAACGGAAATAAAGTATCTTCATTCAAAAGCAAGTATGATATCCTGTTACAAAGGCCAGAGTGTTAAGGTCAATGACATCAAGCATCATCGTCAGGGGAAGAAACATCAATATTAAGATTATCTACAATCCTACTGGCTAAGTCTTCGACCTCAGGCTCCGCCCTTTCAACAGCATCCAGATACTCTTAGCTCTCGGCTTCATCTGCAACCTTGGACAAAGGGAACTCCGGAGCAAGAACCTAGACCTGGGCAAGAATGTTTCTGGTACATAGGCGGGCGCACCTCTTCACGAACTCCTGGAAACGAGTCAGAACTTGGGGGATAAATTGAGCCCAAGGTTGACCATCATCCGCTGGAGTCCGAAGAAGATCGGCTACTGACTGAAAAGATTTCCACAAGGCATTCTAGTTCTCAGTAGCCGTCGCCAACTTGCCAATCAAGACTTCAATAGTTTTTTGGGCCTGCATAAGATCCCTGTCAGCTCCACGCCTAATCAACTTAGCAAGCGCGAGTTCTTCTTCAGCTCGAGTAATTACCTCCTCAGCCCTATTGTGGTTAGTACGAGCAAGTGTCTTCATGTCCTCAATACCCTCCGAGAGCTTCTGCTTTTCAACTCGGAGAGCTAGACCAAGAAAAACAAGTCAGCAGAAAGGGAAATCAGAATACAAAAGGAAACAAGAAGAACCCGCAGTACCTTTGCACTCATTCTTCATGGACTCCACTACAGCATCCTTCTATTTCTATGCCTCCACCACCCGGGCACGAAGAGCTTTCTCCTCCTTTTGGTGCGTTTGGCGCTCGGTCTCCAACTCGGCCCGATAGAGGTCAAGCTCTGCCTTTAGGGAACTTACCTCAGAAGACAACTTCTTCTTGGTTTCAGACGAGAAAAAGAAGCCAGTATGATCCTAAGAAAAAGACTGAAAAGAGAGAGAGAGAGAGAAAAGGCATAAGAACAAAACAAAGATGAACATCCAAAGAAAGAACTCCAGAAAAACTTACCTAGAGGTTTTCACCAAAGGAAATCAAAAGGGCCCCCCAGGCAGCAGTCAACTCTGACAAACAATGAGTGGCATCGAACTACAGCAACACATCATCGTCCAAGCGCTGACTGCTGGTTCCAAGGGGAGCAGAGGGAGAAGCCGGCGCAGGCAAAGAGGGCAAAACCAGGGCCGTATCCTAAGAAGCCCCAGCTACCTCCTCAGAAGTATCCATCACCGTGGCCACAGTCACCTCCGAAGCAACAGGATCAGTGGTAGCAGGGGACCCCACCTCCCTCATAGCCACCTCGCCAACCGAGCATTCCAAGTCCCGAGACTCAGCACACAGAGGCAGGTCAGAGGACTGAGAAGAAGTCGGCGGAGGGTTAAGGGAAGGCGAGGGTCTACAAGATGATAAGAAAAATCGACGATAAGAATATGAATCGGGGAAAAACAAAAAGAGAAGCAAAGAAGCATAACAAGGAATCACTTACTCAGCTATCTTCTTCTTCATAAAACCAAAAGAAGACTTTAAAGGAGGGACTATGGCAGCAAAGACGTCACCGCCACTCTACGATAGGAGCGGCATAGCCGGTACCAGAACCTAGAAGAACTTAGAACCGGAGCCCCAGAGGGACTCGGTACCAGAATCCCAGAGGAACTCGGTGTCGGAGCCCCAGAAGAACTCGTACCCGATGATCGCTTACTACAAAGAGATCAAGACCAAAGTCAAAACAAAAAGAGGGTTTCAACTACAGGAAAGCTAGAAAACAACTCACCGATGAGTAACAAGGGCAACATCATCGTCCTCTTCCTCCTCACTCTCGACCAAGGTTGCCAAAGAACCAGCTGAAAAAGGACAACATCACTCGGTTAAAGACAAAAACAAAAAACAAAGGGACGGAGCATATTAATATGCTCACCTAAGAGCATGCTAGCTACAATTGGAGTACCTAGACGAGCACTCGACTGGCGAGACTTCTTGGCAATGGACAAACCAGAAGAAGAACCTTCAGCTCGCCCCCTCTTTCCAACACTATGAGGGCCTCGAGGAATTGGATGAGGAATATACTCAACATATACATCAAGGTTGGCGGAAGAAACATCAGGAAACATTGTGGCGGTTAGAGACTTACTAGTCAAGGATGCCCCAGCAAGACCATCCCCAGTTCCCACAATGGCATGGTAGTCATCAAGGGGGATTGGGTCAACAAAGTTACACCCCAATTCCTATAAAAAGAATAAAACAACAAGACAAGGAAGATTAAGCAAAAAATGGATAACAGCAAAAGAAATACAAAAAGTACCCGCACAAAGAGAAAACAACTTACAGTTGGAGGCGGGTTCTTAGCACTATACTCGAGGACGGCAAGCGGGATGACGCTTACTCCTTTCAGCATCTTCTGAAGACGCTCGAGCACCTCCTCATCAGTCAACTCAAGGACAGGGACCATACGAGAAGGGTCCTCCACCCCAAAGTACTCAAAACCGTAGTTTTCCCGCTCCTTCAGAGGTTGAACAC
Organism: Miscanthus lutarioriparius; assembly: GCA_904845875.1. NCBI lineage: Eukaryota > Viridiplantae > Streptophyta > Magnoliopsida > Poales > Poaceae > Miscanthus > Miscanthus lutarioriparius. The sequence goes on along the minus strand of CAJGYO010000007.1, from coordinate 107,423,814 downwards.
GACGACGAAGAAAACTCGAGACGATACCAAAGCTGGTCAAGCCCTGCTGTTTCAGAGTACTTATCCTTTCAAGAAATGGCTGGATCGCCTGAACCTCAGCCGTCGTCACAGGGTTCTTATCCCATCGGTCATTAACTAAGGGACCAGATCTAGAGTGAACAGCAAGAGGAGGAATCAAATTGGCGGCATAAAACCAGTCGGCACGCCAATCCCTCACAGAATCAACCAGGTCATAGTCAAAGAACTTGCTCTTAAGACCCTAGCGAAACTGAATCCCGCAGCCACCAAGAACGCTGGTGTCATCGCGGCGGGGTTGGGGCTTCAGACGAAAGAAGTAACGAAAGAGAGAAAGAGAAGGAGGAATTCCAAAGAAGGATTCACAAAGATGAACAAAGACAGAAAGATGAAGGATGGCATTGGGAGCAAGATGGTTCAAGCTAACCCCAAAATAACCGAGAAATCGATGAAGGAAGGCGGAAGCAGGGAGGCAAAGTCCAGCACGGATAAAGGAGACGAAAAGAATAATCTCACCAGGACCTGGAGCAGGAACCCGATGCTCGCCTGGAGCCCTCCATTCAACAATGTCCTTACTCTGGATCAGACCATCGCCAACAAGCTCACAAAGCTGGTCTTCAGTCGTTGTCGGAGCCGGCCAAACCTTCTGGGCAGCCCTCATGGCCATGAACTCTTGGTTCTCGATCACGGAAAGTGATGACTCCTCGTCCACGAAGGCCGCCTAGGACTTGCTCGCGGCTTTCTTCCTACCCATCTACTAGCGGAAGCAAAAAGGCACTAGGGAAAGATGAGGCTTAGATGACTGCGCTCAGATGACGGCGATAATGGCGGCGGTGGATTTCTGAAAACTAGGGTTTCAAGGCAAAAGCGGAGCAGTAAAGAAGAAGAAGATGAAAGGCCTTTAAATAGATTTTATAATAGTAAAACGTGGCCCACCGGGCCCATTAAAACATGGTGTGAGAACGCAACGGTCCATTTACTGACACAGCTAAAATGACGGAAGGCACAAATCCACACAACGGTATAGTTCAACGGGCAGATTTCAGACTTATCCATCCAGCAAAACGGTAGAGTTACCATATTGCTACAAAAAGAACTCATCAACCATGAAGCAACGGAAGGTTACCTCACAAGGAACATAACAACCCGGTCCTTATAGAAAGAACTCAGGAATCTCATAAACAGTAAAGACATAAACAGAATAAAGAATGACAACTCAGAAGACAAGATTCTTTCCATTACAAATGACTTCAAAAGATACAAGATTACACATCTTACAAGACCCAATGAACTCAGAACTACGACAGGCAAGGTAGCAAAAAGGAACCCGAAAACAACTAGGCTCTGGAACGACTACATGCTCCAAATTGCTACTCGGTAGAACAAACCACACTCGGTGACACTGTTTTCTTCAAAGGACGGACGCAGTGCATCCAAGGCGGAAATCAGCAGCACGGCGGGACAACATAGACCAGAGGAAGATGGTAGGCATCTGTCTACCCAAGTTCGATGTGATACCGGATATGGTTTTGATCTGCACCGGACAGTCTCAAGACAGGCGGCGAAGATCAACCTAGAACTGCTGGATGAAGGAACGCATCCCACATCACAAGACTTCCTTCAACTACCGCCACGTACTTCCAAGTACAATACCGTTGCGGGATTAGTCTACCTCTAATCCCTATCACAAGACTTCCTCCAGCTACAACAAGATGCACTAGAACTACAAGATACGCCCAGGGGCTGCTCTACTTCACAAACTATCATATTCATGGCTACGGAGATTTTAGACCACGCAACAAAATGCTCGATGAATCAAAACAGCACACCAGGAGAGTATTTATAGGCCAAAGAAGCGGTGCACATGGACTAGGAGCACCAACAGAACAAACATAACAAATGACATAGTGAAAAGACAGAATTCAATGAAAGAGGACTCAGGCGTGAAGGAACAGTACTCAAGAACGAGCATATCCGGAAGAATATACCAACACTGTACAACTCGTGAACGGACAACATTTACACCCAACCACCACCATACAGCTACACCTGACAACAGCAGACTACCAGAGAACATGCCAAGATCCTGTATCCGAGTTCTTTTCAAATAAAAGAACCCGAATATATGCTCACGGGCTGCAACAGGAGAGATTTTCAGTCCTTTGAACAACTCAGATTCAAGACCCTCCAACTCTATGTTCCAAATAGCAAGAGGCTCAGGGGCTACACTCAGTGAGTGCACTTTTTCTTCAAAAAAGCGCACATCACTCAGAAGACTTCTTCAAGACAACAATTTTCGAACAACTCAGATTCAAGACCCTCCAACTCTTTGTTCCAAATAGCAAGAGGCTCGGGGGCTACACTCAGTGAGTGCACTTTTTCTTCAAAAAAGTGCACATCACTCAGAAGACTTCTTCAAGACAAGAACCACTTCAAGACCTCACGACAAAAAGAAGCCGGACCGAGCTATATCTGAGTTCTTTTTGATAAAGAACCCGAGTACATGCTCGGGAACCTTTCAACGAAGGATTCGAGCGATTTCAAGACAAGACCCTCCAACTACTTGTACCAAATAGCATGAGGCTCGGGGGCTACACCCAAATGGGAGTATTTTTTTCTTCAAAAAAGGTACACACCATGCGAAGATCTCACAAAGCGCTACACGGTTTCGCTCAAGAAAGCACTCGGACGACGCTTGTTCCTGCTCGGCAAGACCTGAAGGAACAAGACGAGGCTTCCAGAGCTCAACCATGAAGTGCTCGGGGGCTTGTCGGTGTGGGACCCATGGGATACCCCGCAAGGAAGGGAGAAGATCTAGTCTAACTAGGATTCTTCCCATGTAATCTTAGTAGTAGTATTATTCTATAATCCTACTAGGAACTCTCATTGTAAACCGACTAGGATTCTGGCCTCCTGACTATATAAAGGAGGGCAGGGTTCCTAGAGACGGGAGGATCACGACTTTTACTACACAATCAATCCAACGCAAGGGCTAATGTCGACTAGACGTAGGGCTATTACTCGATCAGTGATCGAGGGCCCTGTCGGATACCAGAAAATGGGGTACCCCAAGCAAAGATCGAAAAAATGCTTAGACCCTAAGAACAGAACTAATGGAATAAACAAATGAGGTCTCAGCCAAAATCTCCGATTCGCCCGAGACCCCATCGCCGAGCCCCAGCGGAAGCGAACGATTCTCCGACTCGCCCGAGACCGCCTCGCCGAGGCCCCCTCGTCGAGGCCCCCTCGCCCGAGGCCTCGGAAGAAGTGCCGATTCTCTGACTCGCACGAGGCCGGCTCGGCACCATCCCCATGACCACCTCTTCGACCAAACTGCTCTGACCGAACGTCGCATCCAAGCGCCCAACCACTCCGACAGACGCATGATGGCACAATACAGCGAAGTGACCGACTACACGCCAGTCGTGTCAACCTCCTGCCATCTGCGATGGCACAGAGCAGGGGTTACCGACCACTGTGCTGCCTAACTCCTGCGCCAAGGACATCGCAACGTGGGGAGTCAGAACGGGTTCCTGTAGCCTCGGAATCAGCGGACCGACCGCTCTGGCTCGCCCGAGCCCCTTCGATAGGGCCTCGGATTCACTGATCTTACTCCGCCTCGCCCGTCCGCCTCGCCCGAGACCCCCCTGGTAGGGCCTCGGACGAATTGGCCTCGCTCCGCCTCGCCCGAGGCTGGGCTCGTCCCGCAACCTTGTCGCCTCCGCCTCAAAGGTCTCTCTAGCAGGCTGTCGCATCCAATTAATGCGCTCAGCTGCACCCGCTACGTAAGCCACGATCGGCAGTGCGCTGCAACAGGAGCGACGGGACAACGGTCAGATCACCTTTTTTACCATCCCTTACTGACAATACAGGTACCGTATCCTATAGGCGCATGTCTCGCACTATTCCGCCTGATGGCCGCTGAGACCCGCATCTACACCTGGGTCACTTCTCAGGCCTCGGCACGGCAGGCCTCGGCACAACAGGCCTCGGCACGACCGGCTACGATGGCCACCGAGCCTCTGCAATCCACCAAGTCAACAAATGCACAGCATGTTACTTGCAGTGGAGACCATACCGATTAGACATCTACGGGAACTCCCACGACAACGCCATGCTGCTCCAGGAGTAAATACGTCATCGAATAGTCCACTCCACGTGTGGCTCTCTTATGTACTCCTAGTTTCCTCCCTGCGGCTATAAAAGGAGGTGGCCAAGACCATTTCTAGGGATGGCATATAGAGTCACGAATACTCGCATGAACAAGACGCCTCATTCTGTAATTCATATCTCCTCCCCTCACAGAGACCTGGGACGAACTCCCTCTCTCGCCTAGCTTGTAACCCCCTACTACGAGCACCCCGGTGCAAGGAATACAAGAACATCTTCTCAGACTGGACGTAGGGCATCCATTGCCCGAACTAGTATAAACCTTGTGTCTCTTTGCATCACCATCCGGAATTGGGAGCACGCAGCACAAATTCACTAGTCGGTTAAGGACCCCCGGTTCTGAAACACCGACAGTTGGCGCGCCAGGTAGGGGCCTCTGCGTGTCAGCTTAGTCATCCCACCAGATTCCAGATGGCAGATCATGTGCGATCATTGCGTCTCGGGACGATCGTCTGGTTTGGGAGCCTAGAATTCATGTCTCTAGGGCACGAGTACGACATGGTACTCCTCTCACCCAGAGCGCCATCAACCGACGACGACGTCATGCACCGGCAGCCCACGCGTAGACGACGCCCGGGCCGCCGCTCCCGTCAAGCTCACCAAGCGCCGCGCGAGCGAGTCCACCCTAACACCGCGCAAGTACAGAACGCCGATCTGTGCTCCACCGGAATCCCATACCCCGCTGCTGGCACAGAGTCCCTGCACGGGGACCTGTCCGGCTTAAGCCTCGACAGGGGAAAAGGGCCGGTGGCGCACAGCGACGCCCCATCATCAAGCTCTGTCCTGCCTCCTCCCGAGGAGCCAGCTCTGGCGGAGCCAAGCCTGGAGACGGCGCCATCCCCGTACCCTTTCGGGCTGACCAATGTCACCGCCTCCTACGCCACCGCCCTCGTCTCCATTCATCAACGTCATGCCCATAACCCCATAGTCACAACTCCAATCCACCCCCACTCTGACTCCTCGGAGGAGGACGAGGCGTGGGTTGGAGCAGACTTCTCCGGGCTTCGCGACCCTGAGGCGATGCACCGCTTCATGATCGCGAGCGACTACTGCTTCGGCTACTCCGATTCCGACGGTGAGGACGCTTACGACCCGACTCGTGAGTGTTTCCACATCGGACTCGGAATGCCGAGCATGGGCAACGATGGAGGAAGGGCAGCCAACGCCACACCACCACGCATGGGGTCCCCGGCAGCGGCGGTAGGTGTCCCCACCCCCGAGCAACTTCGACGCATAGACCTAGAGCAGCTCCGTGAGCTTCAAACCAAGGTCAAGCAAGATCGACTCCTCCTGCAGCAGCTCCGAGCCACCCTCGAGCAAGAGCAGCGGGGGCGCGGCGATGGCGAAACGGCCCGACTGGGGGCTCGCGACGTCAACCGCCGCATTAACGATGATGAGGGGGGCGAGCAACCCCCTGTCTTCAATCGTGCTAGCCAGAATGTCGCTGCGGTGGTGATACTGGTCCAAGCGATGCCTGAGCCCTCTACCACGGAGGGGCGACAGGTCCACGGCAAACTCTGGGGCGTTCTCGAGACTGCCGTGGTGCAGCAGGCTGAAAGCTCCGCGTCTCGACAACGTGGGGACGCCTCGAAACAGCCCTCGGTTTACGACTGCCTCAGGGCCCCCTCGGTGCATGACCGCCTCGATGACCAACGCGAGGCGCAAAATGGCCACCACGCGGGCAGCAGACAACGGCGCCACGACCACGATGGGGCCGCCCGGGGCTACCAATTACACCGAGGCGGTCGCTATGATAGTGGGGAGGACCGCAGTCCTTCTCCCGGGCCGCCTGGCCCTAGAGTTTTCAGAAAGGCCGTCCGCAGCGCCCGCTTCCTGGCCCGGTTTCGTCAGCCAGTGAATCTCTCAAAGTACAGTGGCGAGACCAACCCCGAGCCATGGTTGGCCAACTACCGTTTGACTTGTCAGCTAGGCGGTGCGGACGATGACCTGCTCATCATCCGCAACCTCCCCCTATTTCTGTCAGACTCAGCGCGAGCCTGGCTCGAACACCTTCCCCCTATGCAAATCCACGACTGGCGCGACTTGGTAAAGGTCTTCGTCGGGAATTTCTAGGGCACCTACGCGCGCCTCGGGAACTCCTGGGACCTCAAGAGTTGCCGCCAGGGGCCGGACGAGTCTCTCTGAGACTTCATCCGATGTTTCTCCAAGCAATGCACCGAGTTGCCCAGCGTCGGCGACTCAGAAATCGTCCAGGCATTCCTCTCCAGCACCACCTGTCGAGACATGGTCCGAGAGTTAGGCCGGAGCGTACCGACCACGGCGTCCGCACTCCTCAACATCGCCACCAGCTTTGCCTCTAGCGAAGAGGCCATCGGGGCCATCTTCCCCAACAACGACTCCAAGGGGAAGAGGCGGGATGAGACCCCCGGAGCCTCGATGTCTCGCCCCCCTAGAAAAAGAAGAAGGGACGCCAGGGGAAACAGGAGGTCCTCGAGGCTGGGCTCGTCGCGGCTGCGGACCGCAAGAATCCCCGAGGCCCAGGGCTCTTCGACAACATGCTTAAAAGACCCTGCCCATACCATCAAGGCCCGGTAAAGCACACCCTCGAGGAGTGCACCATGCTCCGGCGATACTACGCCAAGCTCGGGCTCCCCAACGACGATGCCAAGAAGAGGGGCCAGGACGACAGAGACAACGACAAGGACGACGGGTTCCCCGAGGTACACAATGCCTTCATGATCTTCGGTGGGCCCTCGACGTGCCTCACGGCGCGACAGCGAAAAAGGGAACGCCGAGAGGTCTTCTCGATTAAGGTGGCCACTCCCCAGTACCTCGACCGGTCTCGGGAGGTGATCACCTTCGATCGGGATGACCACCCCGACCATGTCCCAAACCCCGGCCAGTACCCGCTCGTCGTTGACCCAATCATCGGGAACACCCGACTCACCAAGGTGTTGATGGACGGAGGCAGCGGCCTCAACATCCTGTACGCCAACACGCTGGGGCTCCTAGGGCTCGACCAGTCACAACTCTGAGACGACGCCGCGCCCTTCCATAGCATCATGCCAGGGATGCGCGCGCGACCCCTCGGGCGCATAGACTTACCCGTCTACTTCGGCACCCCCTCCAACTACCGCAAGGAGACCCTCACCTTCGAGGTGGTGGGGTTCAAGGGGACTTATCACGCCATCCTAGGACGGCCGTGCTACGCCAAGTTCATGGCGGTCCTGAACTACACCTACCTCAACCTCAAGATGCCGGGCCCCAACGGCATCATCACTATTTACTCCGCGTACGAGCATGCATATGACTACGATGTCGAGTGCATCGAGTACGCCGAGGCTATAGTGGAGTCTGAGGCCCTCATCGCCAACCTCGACCAGCTCGGCAGCGAGGTGCCTGATTCGAAGCGTCGTGCCGGGACGTTCGAGCCCACGGAGGCCGTCAAGCTCGTCCCGATCAACCCCACATGCTCAAACGACCGAGTCGAGGGTCGCGACGACCGGCAGAAGAAAATAGGGGCCATGCTCGTCGACTTTCTTCGCGCTGAACGCCGACATATTCACGTGGAGTCCTCGGACATGCCGGGCATACCGAGGAGGTCGCCGAAACACGCCCTCGACATCCGTGCCGGCTCTGCACCGGTGAAGCAACGCTGCGCCGATTCAATGAGGAGAAGCGCAGGGCCATCGGTGAGGAGGTACAGAAGCTTTTGGTGGCTGGATTCGTCAAGGAAGTGTCCCATCCGGAGTGGTTAGCTAATCCTGTATTAGTTAAGAAGAAAAATGGAAAATGGAGAATGTGTGTGGACTACACTGGTCTGAACAGGGCATGCCCAAAAGTCCTATTTCCATTACCTTGAATCGATCAAATCGTTGACTCCACTACGGGATGCGAGACCCTGTCCTTACTTGATGCATATTCCGGCTACCATCAAATCAAAATGAAGGAGTCCGACCAGCTCGCAACTTCTTTCATCACCCCATTTGGCCTATACTGCTATACGACTATGCCGTTTGGCCTCAGAAACGCGGGGGCCACGTACCAGCGGTGTATGACCTAGGTCTTTGGCGAGCACATCGGGTGAACCGTCGAGGCCTACGTGGACGATGTCGTTGTCAAATCCAAGCGGGCCAATGACCTCGTCAATGACCTAGAGGTAGCCTTCAAATGCCTCAGGGAGAAGGGCGTCAAGCTCAACCCCGAAAAGTGTGTGTTCGGGGTCCCCCGAGGCATGCTCCCAGGGATTCATAGTCTCGTGAGCGCCGCATCGAGGCCAACCTGCAGAAGGTCTCTGCCGTGACCAATATGGGGCCGATCCGAGACCTCAAGGGAGTACAGAAGGTTATGGGATGCCTAGCGGCCCTGAGCCGCTTCATCTCGCGCCTCGGCGAAAAAGGCTTACCTCTGTATCATCTCTTGAGAAAATCTGAGCGCTTTTCCTAGACCCCCGAGGCCGAGGAAGCACTCACCAAACTCAAAGCGCTACTCTCCAACCCCCCCCGTTCTGGTACCACCGATCGAAGACGAGGCCCTCTTGCTCTACGTCGCCGCAACGACCCAAGTGGTCAGCCACGACCGTAGTGGTCGAGAGGCGGGAAGAGGGCACGCTCTACCCGGCCCAACGACTGTCTACTTCATCACGAGGTGCTTTCCGATACCAAGGCGCGCTACCCCCATGTCCGAAAACTAATCTACGCCATAATCTTGGCTCGACGCAGTCAAGGTCACTACTTTGAGTCCCACCCAATGGACCGTGGTGTCATCTTTCCCCTTGGGAGAGATAATCCATAACCGGGAGGCCTCGGGAAGGATTTCCAAATGGGCCGTGGAACTCATGGGGGAAGCCCTGTCTTTCGCACCCCGAAAAGCCATTAAGTCTCAGGTCTTGGCCGATTTTGTGGCAGAATGGACCGATACCCAACTACCACCTATTCATGTCTAGGCGGAGTACTGGACCATGTACTTCGATGGGTCTCTGATGAAGACCGGGGCAGGCGTGGGTCTGCTCTTCATCTCACCCCTCGGAGTCCATATGCGCTACGTAATCCGACTCTACTTCGCCGCCTCCAACAATGTGGCCGAATACGAGGCCCTCGTCAACGGCCTGCAGATCGCCATTGAACTTGGGGTACGATGTCTCGACGTTCGAGGCGATTCACAGCTTGTCGTCAACCAAGTGATGAAAGAATCAAACTGCCACGACCTCAAGATGGAGGCATACTGCACGATGGTACGCCGCCTAGAGGACAAGTTCGATGGCCTCGAACTCAATCACATCGCGCGAAAGTTCAACGAGGCCGCGGACGAACTGGCAAAGATGGCGTCGGCATGGACCCCGGTCCCCCCGAACGTCTTCGCCAGAGACCTCCACAAGCCATCCGTCGACTATGACTCGGCGATGGTAGAGGGCCCATCGGTCGAGCCCACCACAGGGCCTGAGGCCCCCTTTGCCACCGAGACCCCGCCGCCCGAGCCCGAGGCCATGGCAATTGACACAGAGCCTCCCGAGGCCGACCGAGGAACGGACTGGCGAGTCCCTTTTCTTGATCGCCTCGTGCGAGGAGAGCTTCCCGTGGACAGGACCGAGGCCCGACGGCTAGCGCGACGAGCCAAGACTTATGTCCTCTTCAACGACGAGTTGTATAGGCATAGCCCGTCTGGTATTCTCCAACGGTGCATCACCACCGAGGCTGGCCAATCACTACTCCGGGACTTGCTTGCGGGAGCCTGCGGGCACCACGCAGCGCCTCAGGCGCTAGTGGTAAATGCCTTCCACCAAGGTTTCTACTGGCCAACAGCGGTGGCTGATGCCACGGGGCTAGTACGCTCCTGCGAAGGATGCCAGTACTACGCTCGACAGACACACCTCCTGGCCCAAGCCCTCCAAACCATCCCTATCACATGGCCATTCACCGTGTGGGGGCTGGACATGGTTGGGCCTCTACAGAAGGCACCCGGGGGCTATACCCATCTGCTCGTAGCCATCGACAAATTCTCCAAATGGATCGAGGCTTGTCCAATCACCCAAATCAAATCCGAGCAAGCAGTGCTGTTCTTTACGGATATCATCCACAGGTTTGGAATCCCAAATACCATTATCACCGACAACGGGACGCAATTCACCGGCCACAAGTTCTTGATGTTTTGCAACAATCACCACATCCGTGTGGTCTGGTCGGCCGTAGGACACCCTAGGACAAATGGCCAAGTAGAACATGCCAACGGCATGATCCTACAAGGCCTCAAGCCAAGAATCTACAACCGGTTGAAAAAGTTTGGCAAGAAATGGCTTGCCGAACTCCCCTCGGTCATTTGGAGCCTGAGGAATACACCGAGCCGAGCCACGGGATTCACACCGTTCTTCCTGGTCTATGGGGCCGAGGCCATCCTCCCCACCGACTTGGAGTATGGCTCCCCAAGACTATAGGCCTACAACGAGCAAAGCAACCGCACTGCCCGTGAGGACGCCCTCGACCAACTTGAGGAAGCACGAGACGTTGCCCTGCTACACTCAGCCAAATACCAGCAAGCCCTATGACGCTACCAAGCCCGGCACATTCGGAGCCGAGACCTAAAGGTGGGCGACCTGGTGCTAAGGCTGAGGCAGAGCAGCAAGGGCCACCACAAGCTGACCCTGCCATGGGAAGGGCCGTACATCGTTGCCCAAGTACTGAAGCCCGGAACCTACAAGCTGGCCAACGAGAAGGGCGAAATCTTCACCAACGCTTGGAACATAGAACAGCTACGTCGTTTCTACCCTTAAGTTTCCAAACGTTGTTTACATTGTTTCTCGGAATACAATAAAGAAGCGTTCTTTAGTTGTTACAATCTTTCGAGGACCCCCTTAATAGGCAACTCGATTGTATGGAACCCAAGGACCAAAAGTTCATCTCAAAGGCAAAAGACCGGCTGAGCCGTGAGAACGGCCTATGCCTCTAGGCTACGGCAGCTCCCTCGCCACCTTTTCGCCCAAGAGACAGCTTAGGCTCCGAGGAAGTTCTTTGCAAAGAGCTTGTCTATCGATAGGGGCTCGACGTCACAATAACGCTACAAGAGAGACTCGGCTCTGCCTCTGCAGAGCCGAGCCTCCCTCGGGGGCTAAAAAGGGGGGAACCCCCTAAGTCCCAGACACCGTTTCTTAACCGCCTTTCGAAAATTTCCACGCCAAACTCTCTCGCGCTCTGGCAGGACCGTCGCAAGAAACCTAAGGACCAAAAGCGTGCCCTGAGGCCAAAGGGTTGGTCGAGCCGTGAGAACAGCCTACGCCCCCGGGTTACGGCGACTCCCTCGCCACCCTTCGCCAAGGGATGGCTTAAGCTCCGAGGAAGTTCTCTGTGGGTATCCAAGAACGAGACAGGGGGCACAGGCTCAGAAATGGAATAAGAAAGCGGTTAAAAACGCACATACGCAAATACTTTAAAAGGCCTCGACGGCCACAAAACGTCACGATGTGACAATTAAACTAATCCGTTTACATGGCCCCTGTTGGCCCAGGTCAAAGCTCAGGGATCGGTGGCTGGCGCGGGAGGGACCACCTCTTCTTCAAATAGGCTGGCCAGCGCTGTGCCAGGCGCCTCCACCGCCTCCATCAGCTTCGCGACCTCTGCGTCGGCCTCCTCGTCATCTTTCGGCAAGACGTAGCCGTCGCTGACAGCCTCGAGGTTGACGGCGTAGTGCGAGGAGACGACGGCCAGGGTGTGCTTGACACCCGTGTGCAATGCCTCTCGGAGCCTCTCGTGGATGCGGCCGCTCAACGCAATCAGGCGGTTCCCAAGGGAGCTGGCTGATTGGACCCCCTCGACCTCTAGAGCCTCAGAGGCGCAGCGGGCGGCGGCGCGTGAGAGCCTCGTGCTCCTAGACCTCAATGTCCAGCGCATTATGCTGCTGCGGAGGAGGCCTCACCACTGGGAGGCCTCTTTCTCCGCACCTACACCACGACAAAGAGTCGGGGTCGAACGCAAAAACCAGAGCAAACGGAACAAGGAGCGCGGTTCACGAACTTACCCTCGGCTTTGTCCTTCCAGGCTAAAGCCTCGACTCGAGAGGCCTCGGCCGCCTTGGTAGCCTCTGCCAAAGCGACTTTCGTCAGCTGATGTTCACTCTGCTCTTTCATCACAACTGCCCGTGTGGCCTTGGTAGAGGCCGTTGCTTCTTGGGCCCAGGACTTAAGGGAGTCCCGCTCCTCCTCCAGCTCCTTGATCTTCACCACCAAAGGCAGACTGCTCCTTAGCCATGGCCACCTCGGCCTTGGTCGACACAAATGGCGGAGGTCCTCCACTTCAAAGACTCAAGACCGACAAGAGCTCTCTGGCGTCGGCAAGCAGGCCCTTTTGCCGCCGGAGCTGCTCCCAGACGCCCCTCTCCCTTCGTAGGAACAACGATTTCCCAAGGGACCGGGTCTCGAGCTCCAAAACAGGCAAAGACGTACGTCAAACACCGCAAGGGAGGCTCGGAGAAAAAAACAACGCGACACAAGAAAGGGAAATGCGTACCTGGGTAACACCGGGCAGGTCCCTTTGCATAACAGACATCGCTGTCTGCATCAACTACACCGCCAGTTCACGGTATTGCTCGAGGGTGTCCCAGCGCCCCCCTCGGTGACGTCCTCAAGGGCAAACACAGGCTCCCCCTCAGGGTCAGCCCAGTTTCCCCATACAACACGCGGGCTATCCCACCCGCGGGGCTCGGGTCGGACCCGGACAAGGACCGAACTCCCCTCGGCAGGAGTCGGGACCGGCCGCTCCGCGGTGCTGGCCGCCTCGGCGTCCGCCACCTCCTTCCCCCAGGAAGAATCCTCAGACGAGATCGTCTGAACCAGGGGCGGTGCCGAAGCCTGCCCCGCCTCTGTCCCGACCGCCTCAGACTCAATGGAACCGGGGGCTCTAGCCTCTGCCATCTCTACCTCGGTGGCCCCGGCGTCCACCGCCCTGGCCTCGGAAGCCTTGGGGGCTCTGGCCCCAAGACCCACGACCTCGCGAGGCGTGGACTCGTCCTCCCTCGCTCTTTCCGTGGCCACCTCGGCGCCCTTTCCTTCAGCAGCCGGCTCCTCCGGGCCGACCCCGCCCGACGCCGCGCCATGTTGCACGGCAGCCAGCGCCTCTGCCGCCCGATGAGCGGTGGAGCTGGTGCTCACCTTGAGCGCCTTATGGGGCGCCAAGGCAGGTTCCTCCACCCGGCGCTTCTGGCTAGAAATGAAGATGCTCTTAAAGGTGTGGCAGAACCTCCTAAGGAATTGGGCCCACATGCACCTATCGTTGTCTTAACAGACCTCGGGTAGCGTACACGAGTTCCCAACAACTCAACAGTGTCTGTCGGGTGTCCTCGAAACCCGAATCATCCACGCTTTCTTTTTAAACAGATCCCAATCACAGTCATTGCAGATTACAAACAGTTTATTCAAATATATACCAGAGTAAAAGATAGCGGAAGTCTTAAGATAGTATTATTACAAACCAGCTTGTTTTCAAACTTACAATACCATAAGTGTCATACGACCATAGTAGCGGATAATATTACATTAACTTTATTTATCATACAAACTAGTGCCTTGTCCAAAGGCCATTCATCACTCCTCATCGTCATTGACTTCGAACACGTATATGCAAAGGGGACCAAAACAAGCTCACAAGATGCGACTCACCCGCAACAAGGGTTAACAAACCCCGAGTACAAAAGTACTCAACAAGACTAACCCGACGTAACGTGGTGTAAGACTTTCGAGATGCGTGGATTTGGGGCAAGGTAAGGATGTAGCAAGATTCAAAAGTTCTTTGCCAAAAGCTTACTATTCTTCATTCTATTTTCAAGTTTACCACTAAGTTCTTTTAGTTCATTATCTCAACTAAATATACATTTCCCATATTCCATTCCTTCTCATTCCGTTCTTTTCTCATATTTTAGTAATTCACCAAGATCGCATTGCTTCAGAATGAATCGAGTCTCCATATCCATGAGCACCGCAATTCAATTGATTCAAGTCCCACTGGGATTCCTTATCACACGACATATGTAGAACTTAATCTTGCATATATCAACCTCGCTACGGATCCTCCTATACTAAGCCGCCTCCACGCCACCCGAGAGCACAAACACACCTCAAATCCGGCCACATTCTAGCCACGAGGGTACACGCTACTCCCGCCATCTCTCCACTCCCAAAGGCGCGCATTCGCCTTAGCATCGGATTAGCCAAGTAGGCTTACCGGAGTATGTGACCAAGACTACAAAGTGTCTCGCTCGTAAGATCCACAATGAGTGGCCTTTAAGCGACATAGTTGGCAACATTACCCATCATTCAAGATAAGTCACCCAAATAGTCTCTATTTCATTCTACATTCTTTCTTTCTTTGGCCAAGATGCCATCTTTGATTGTATCGAAATTTTTACTTTGAAAGCCTACCATAAAGCATACTAAGCACACTACGCCTTTATAAATGAAAACATCTTCAAGGATGGTAAACAAGTAACAAGGTAGGTAATGCATCAAGTAGGTAAAATTTGAAGTAATCAACTTAATGCAATAAGTAACATAGGTGATAAACTTTTCAAAGTAACAAGGTGATGGCTTAATGCATAAACCGGGCTTGCCTTCGTTGACGATCTCGTGTTCCGGATCAAGACTACCACGATTATCGAATCTCGTGACAACCGGGATTCTTCCGTAACTTGCTCAACTAGGATCGTTTCGCTTCTCGGATTCTACACGAAATGATAACATATGCTTTAACATGATGATAATGTAAACATGATGCTTTCACGGTACATGAAATGTAAAACACCAGAAATGATTTTATTTCACTAAGACATTTGCAAGCTAACAAAACCAACTTGCAATCCTACCATTATGAACCACACATGTGACTTGACCAAATGGATCTTGAAACCCTACTAGTCACAAAACATGACCAAAACAAGATCCAACACTAATCAAACACTTAGGGTTTGCTTTTATCTATTTTTGAATTAATTTGGAATTAAGCCCAAAAATAAACTTATTCCAAATGACCTGAAAATTTTATGTAAGCTTCCTTATGACAAATTAGTGTACCAAAACAAATTTCAAATTTTTTGGAATTATACAATGACCTACAAAAATCATGGAAATTGCATTTTCAATTAATGGACTGAATATTTGAACATTCAAAATTTATCCAAATTTCAAATTTCAAATTTTTAAATCATACTAGAACATGTACAGAAGCTACACAAAAATTTTCAGAATTTTTGGATGTGTAAATAAATTCCTACAAAATTGCAAAATTGTCGCACTATTCAAAATCACAAAATAACCAAAACTCACTATTCTTCTTCCTCACCTTCACCGACAACAACCCCACGCCACACGACAAAGGAACAAGACACGGCGGCGCTGCCAGCTCCGCCAGCAAAATGCGCGGTGGTGAGATCTCCCGTGACGGACCGCCCTACATGATCTACATCAAGTCGCAGATCTATCCCAAGCCTCGTAATGTAAAAAGGCACACCGGATGGCACTCAACGCCGCCATGGCGGCTCGGACCCGACGGCGGTCGATGTAACTAGGGCTACGGTGCAAGAGAGTCAAAGGAAGAGTGAGTAACACGCTCAGAACCCACCGTGATCACGATGATGGGCTTGGTGCGATCGGAGATGGTCCGGAGCAACCGCCACGTGAGGGCGGCAATCGCGGCGAGTCCGACCGGCCACGGGAAGACGGGTTGCGCCAAGCGATTCCGACTAACACCAAATGACGAGAGCAAGTCGAGGAGGAGCGCAAGACCAATGCAATCACGATGACGTAGCTGGAACGACCGACGCGGCTCGGCGAGGCCTCTACGGCGAAGCGGGAGCTACACGGGGCGGGCAGCAGAGCGGAGGGGAAGAATGGGAGCGACGGCGGCTCATCGGCTATTTATAGTCGGGATGAGCTCGCCTTTTACAAGCGACAAATAAGACAACGGAGACGCCACGGCGACGGTGACGTGCTCGCAGCGCAGAAAGCGGCGAAAAATGATCGGCGATGACCTCACAGCGTGGCGCCAAGCAAGCAAGCAAGTGAGGTGGAGATGATTTTTGAAATAATTACGTAATCGCCATCGCATTCATTTCTCAAATTACTCAGAAATTTTCTAAAGAAGTTGAAAATCTCCAAAATGAAAGTTGTTCAATTTTTCCAAACTACAACTTTGGTTTAAGAAACAATTTCAAATTCTGCCTCCATTTTGAAATTCAAATTTGGGGTACATTTAAAGATTTGAATCATTTCAAAATTACTCCAAATTTTATATGTAAACTTGAAAAACTTTGAATACCAAAGTTGATCCTCATAAAATAATCTCCAACTTTGCTTTTTGCCTCAACCCCAAATTCCTCATGGATTTTGAATTAGTTAAAAGGGGCAAAAAGGACTTTTATAATTTGAATGTGAATTCAAATTTGATTTGTCTTCCTTTTACTTAGATTTTGATTTTTGACCAGTAACATGGCCCATTAGGATTATTTGAGTCAAAGGACATATGACCTCACATGATCACATGAAATTTAACCCCGTGGTCATGATCTCATATTTAGGGTTTTTGAAACACATCACATGAAATAACAACATTATGAAATAACCCTTATTTAGTGAATGCATTCAAAACTTTATACTAAATGAATGCTTTGCAATGCACATGATGACATGTCAAATTTTAGTATTAGGTCAAAACACCAGAGGTGTTACAACCCTTCCCCCTTAAAGAAATCTCGTCCCGAGATTTAAAACTTAAGGCTAAGTAATGGAAAAGGAAATGTGTCAAGCTAACACATTACAACTTTATTCAAAAGGCTAGCGAGGGGTTTTCCATTCTGTTAATAACAAGACAAGTTACAATATATACAAGGTATTGCAACTAGATAGAAGCGAAGAAGTCAGGAAAGTTCTCTTCTAAGTAATCCTCGGACTCCCAAGTAGCTTCATCTTCCGTGTGTTGATTCCATTGTACTTTGTAGAACTTGATTGTACGCTCACGAGTGACTCGATCTTTCCGATCTAAGACTCTAATGGGGTACTTTCGGCATAAGTCAAATCAGGTTCTAATTCTACATCACCAAAGTCGATTTCTTGGTCAGGTACTTGAAGACACTTCTTTAACTGAGACACATGAAAGATATCATGTACCGCTGACATGTGATCTGGTAACTTGACGCGATAGGCGACTGGTCCACATCGTTGTTGGATCTGAAAAGGACCGACATAATGGGGCGCCAACTTTCCCCGAATCCCAAAACGATGTACTCCTTTCATTGGCGAAACCTTGAGGTAGACATGATCTCCCACTATGAATTCTAGAGGTCGCCTCCTCTTATCAGCATAGCTTTTCTGTCGGGATTGAGCTACCTTCATATTAGCTTGTATGAGTTTAACCTTCTCTTCTGCTTCCTTGACCACATCCGGTCCAAAGAACCAACGTTCTCCAACATCTGACCAATGTAAAGGTGTCTGGCATCTACGACCATACAATGCTTCAAATGGTGCCATTTTAATGCTCTCTTGATAGCTATTGTTATACGAGAATTCAGCTAAGGGAAGGCATTCATCCCATATAGCACCATAAGAGAGAACACATGCTCTTAACATATCTTCAAGAATTTGATTTACCCTTTCCGTCTGTCCATCGGTTTTATGGATGATAAGCGTAACTACTTGGATAATAAGTTTAGTTCCCAAAGACTCATGTAGACTTTTCCAAAACTTGGATATAAACAATGACCCTCCGTCGAGACAATGGTCTTGGGTGCCCCATGCGCATCAAGATTTTATTCAGATAAAGCTTTGCATACTTCTCCGCCGATATTTTTTCCTTGACTGGTAAGAAATGAGCTATCTTGGTTAGGCGATCAACAATAACCCATATTGAATTGTAGCCTGCAGATGTCCTAGGCAACCCTACTATGAAGTCCATACAGATATCTTCCCACTTCCAAGATGGAACTGGCAAGGAATGTAATGGACCCGCAGCCTTCATATGAACTGCTTTGACTCTCCAAATAAATATCACACTTGGCCACATATTGAGCTATTTCTATTTTCATTTTGGTCCACCAATATCTCGTTCTCGAGATCATGATACATTTTGTTGCTACCTGGATGAATAGAGTATCTTGTAGAATGAGCTTCATCAAGAATCTGCTTTTGCAGCTCCGGATTTTTGGGTACTACCAATCTATCTTTAAACCATACGACATCCGATTCATCAATCTTGAAACATGTTGACCTTCTAGATCCGACTTTATCCTTGATATGGGCTATGCCCTTACTTTTCCGCTGAGCAAAGAATGATCCGATCTTTGATAGTGGACTCAATCAAGATTGAACAGGAACCTGGTTCTATGATTTGTAAATTCAGATGCTCCATCTCTTGACACAATGTTCGTTGCATAGGTTTCACAATGAGGACAATGGCAATGACTTTATGCGACTCGTGGCATCGGCAACCACATTCACCTTGCCCTGATGATAATGCACTTCTAAGTCATAATCTTTGATAAGTTCTAACCATCTTCTTTGCCTCATATTCAACTCTCGATCGAGTAAAGATATATTTCAAACTTTTGTGATCCGTATAGAGATATGACATATATTGCCCAATAAATAATGTCGCCAAATCTTTGAGTGCATGAACAACAAAGCAGCTAATTCAAGATCATGGGTGGGATAATGTTCTTCATGTTTCTTAAGTTGTCTGGAAGCATATGCTATG
Source organism: Miscanthus lutarioriparius (assembly GCA_904845875.1). NCBI lineage: Eukaryota > Viridiplantae > Streptophyta > Magnoliopsida > Poales > Poaceae > Miscanthus > Miscanthus lutarioriparius. The sequence goes on along the minus strand of CAJGYO010000007.1, from coordinate 107,404,945 downwards.
ACTCTGCCTTCTTGCATAAGAACACAGCCAATACCAATTCCAGATGCATCACAATAAATATCAAATGGCCTCTCGATATCAAAGTTGTGCTAATATCGTGCGCTTGTCAAAGAACTTCTTCAATGTCCGAAAGGCCTCTTCACATTCTATTGACCATACAAACTTAGTTTGATTTTTTCAAAGAATCCAAGAATTGGCTTCGCACTCGAGAAGTCGTGGATAAACCGACGGTAATACCCCCGCCAAACCCAGAAACTACGAACTTGATGTACAGCTTGTAGGTGCTTTCCAATTAAGGACTTCTTCTACCTTGCTCGGATCAACAATACTATACCTTCAAAGCAGATAACACATGACCTAGAAATTGTACTTCCTCTAACCAAAATGCACATTTGCTGAATTTGGCATATAGTTGGTGATCTCTTAATCTTTGTAGAACAATACGAAGATGTTCCGCATGTTCCACTTTGCTCTTAGAATAGATCGTAATGTCGCCAATGAACACTACTACAAACTTATCCAACTCGTGCATGAAAACTAAGTTCATCAGTACATGAAGTGAGTCAGGGCATTGGTCAACCCAAAAGACATGACTAGATACTCATATAGACCATATCGAGTAGTGAACGCTGCCTTTGGCACATCTTCTCGCCCCGATCTTAACTGGTGGTAGCCTCGATCTCAAGTCTATCTTCGAGAATACCTTAGCTCCCGCAAGTTGATCAAAAAGCAAATCAATTCGGGTAAGGGGTATTTGTTCTTAATGGTGACTTCATTTAATGGCCGATAGTCAACACATAACCTTAAGGTTTGGTCCTTCTTCTTCATGAAAATAGCAGTGACATCCCCAAGGTGATGAACCGGGTTGAATGAAACCCTTGTCTAACAACTCTTGTAGTTGCATTTTTAATTCGCTAATTCTTTCTGGTGGCATCCTATATGCTCTTCTCGACACCGGTGTCATCCCCGGTTTCGAGATCAATTCTGAACTCTACGCCTCTTGCCCCGTGGCGGACTGTGCAGTCATCGGGAAAGACATCCGTAAACTCACCTACCACTGAAATTTTCTCGCCCTTCAACAATAGTTGCACAGATCGTTTCCACTTGTACTTTTAGGAAAGGGAAGTTGGATGAGAAGTTGGGTTTGTCTGCCAGTGCATTTACCCTTACGGTTCTATGCAAGACATCTATGATAGCCCCGTGTTGGGTTAACTAGTTCATACCAAGGATCACATCTATATCTTGATCCTTTAATATCAAATATTGGTAGGGAACTCATAACCTCCCAAATCAATAGGTACATGCTGAACTACCTCCCTTGTACTGATTCGCCCCCAGGCATCAGATATGATAGGGCTCTTTTGTTTCCCCAATAGCTATCCCATGCTTCACAACAAATGTACGATTGATGAATGTATGGGATGCACCGTAATCAAATAAGGTAATTGCAGGATGCTTAGCAATGGGAAACATACCCATCATTATCGGTTCTCCTTCCGAATAGCCTCCACTTGAGTATAGAAGACCCTTCCGCTTTTCTTCTCGATCGTCCCTTTTGATTGTTCTCGAGCATTACCCTTGTACCGATTCTCGAGCTGGAGTAACAGGGCTTTGGGTGCATCAGATTGTTCTTTCTAGGATATGGACATTCTCGGGAAAATGCTGCGGGTTTACCACAATTATAGCATGGAAAATTGTGATTCTCGGGGAGTAGCATTGCGGTTTGCATTATTTGTATTGTTCTCTGTCATGGGCGCTTTGATGAGTATAAGGTGTATTAATTGCGTAGGCGAATAAAGATTTGCTACCGCTTTGGCTTTGTTGTGGGCGGAATGGTGCACGGCCATGATTCTACGAGGATGGTAGATCACCTTTTGACGCTTTCCACTTGATGATCCGGAAACAAAGGACCTTTTTTTTCTTCGCCTCCTTGTGTCGGCGATAATTCTCCTCCTGAAGCGATAGCAATGTTGATGATCTCATGATAAGTTGTGTTGCCACAAGTTGCCATCATGGTCTCAAGTTTGGTGTTTAGACCTCTCATGAAATGATTCTTCTTTTTCCCGTCAAGATTCACATACTCTATAGCATACCGCGACAGTGATTGAAACGCCTCACATAGTGCATCACCGGTGCTCCCTTGCTTAAGAGACAAGAACTCTTCCAACTTCATGGTCATCACACCGTCTCGAATATAATGTGCCCTGAAGGCATCCTTGAATTCCTCCAGCTTGATTTGGTGACCAGGTAGGTCAGATCGCCACCAAATTTACCCACTAGGCACCAAAGCAGCTCCTCGAGTTGTCAGGTCATAAACCTTGGTTTTGAACCTCGATGCAATGAATCAGCTCGAACTTTTGCTCTATTGTCCTAAGCCAATCGCCGCTTCTAAAGGTTCGCTCGCTTTTGAGAACACAGTGGACGTGTGTCAAGAAAATCCACATAGGTTGACTCGTCATTTCCATTACGACGACCATGATTAGGGTATGGTGCCTCGCCGGTTCCGCGCCAATTCCTTAATAGCCTAGCATTCTCCTGTGGCATGGCATTGAGAGTGCGGCTATGGCATCCGCCATAGTCGAAGGCATTGGTGGAGGATTTGGGCACTCATCATCGCCATGTGAGCCACTAGCACCAGTTCGGGTGATAGGACGAGGCATCTGTTAGAGAACACGCTTACTTACATTATTCTTTATTAAAAGCATTTAAAAGGTTTCATGCTACAAAGGGTTACTTATTTAAATTACATGTCTTGTATCCCACAAGACAACCCCAGTTTACTAAGAAAGCAAAGAAAGGAACTATTACTACTCCGAGCTCTCAACCATCAAGATCCGTGCCCATATCGGATTTAAACCTCACTTTCATCCGAGAAGTACACTAACTCCTCGTGATCCTCCTCCTCTTCTTCATTCTCGACTTCTCCCGAGCTACAATCATTTCTTCATCTCAGAATTTCACCATCCCCATGAGGTGGATGAAGTTGAGCGTCTGATAGAGGTGGACATTCTCATGAAGAATGGCATTGTCCATCTCCGTGTCTTCTACATAGAACTCCAACTCATGGACGCGCTTCATTGGCCGCATCCTCTCGTGTCCGTGCTTCATTCCTCAACTCGGTATTCTTGGTGACGTCCCTTTCCATTTCCGCCAGCTTCTCTTGATCTTTTGCATGAGCTCGACGAAGAGTGTTGAGCTCCTTGGTAATGTTCTCCATGTTGGCGGAATTGCTTGAAGATCCTTCACCTCCTAGGATCCTGAAACTTCCTTCACCAAGCTCACGATTACGCTGGTGCCAACTAGTGACGAGGGACTCCGTGAGGTCCAAAGTGGACTTGCGTGCGCTTATCTTGGTCTTTGCCATAGCCTCAGAGAATTTAGGATGGGACTATAAGGATAGCTTGAGGAGAATGGAGGTTAGCAAGAATGGGATTGACATTACTTACCCAACCACTTTTAAGGGGAATTATTATGCAAGGTGTTCAAGCATGATGTATGAATCGATCTTACTTAATCTAAGTACAAAAGATTAATATAATCATAAGTACTAGATTTTCATAATACATAGGACAAACCTAATCATATTATCCGCCACAAACTTTCAAATAAGATAGGATTGATGCTAGATTAGAGGAAAGAAGAAAGAAATTTGAACCTTTAAAATATCAAGTTTACTTTCTTTGATCCAAATCAATTTGAAGGTTTTCCAAGGTAACCTACAATGATCTTAGATAGGACCTGCTTCGATACCACCGTGGCGTAACCTCCTAAGGAATTGGGCCCACATGCACCTATCGTTGTCTTAATGCACCTCGGGTAGCGTACATACGAGTTCCCAACAACTCAACAGTCTGTCGGGTGTCCTCGAAACCCGAATCATCCACGCTTTCTTTTTAAACAGGGATCCCAATCACAGTCATTGCAGATTACAAATAGTTTATTCAAATATATACCGAGTAAAAGATAGCGGAAGTCTTAAGATAGTATTATTACAAACCAGTTGTTTTCAAACTTACAATACCATAAGTGTCATACGACCATAGTAGCGGGATAATATTACATTAACTTTATTTATCATACAAACTAGTGCCTTGTCCAAAGGCCATTCATCACTCCTCATCGTCATTGACTTCGAACACAGACATGCAACAGGGACCAAAACAAGCTCGCGATGCGACTCACCAACAACAAGGGTTAACAAACCCCGAGTATAAAAAGTACTCAACAAGACTAACCCGACGTAACGTGGTGTAAGACTTTCGAGATGCGAGGATTTGGGGCAAGGTAAGGATGTAGCAAGATTCAAAAGTTCTTTGCCAAAAGCTTACTATTCTTCATTCTATTTTCAAGTTTACCAAGAAGTTCTTTTAGTTCATTATCTCAACTAAATATACATTTCCCATATTCCATTCCTTCTCATTCCGCTTCTTTTTCTCATATTTTAGTAATTCACCAAGATCGCATTGCTTCAGTAATGAATCGAGTCTCCATATCCGCTGAAGCACCGGCAATTCAATTGATTCAAGTCCCACTGGGGATTCCTTATCACACGACATATGTAGAACTTAATCTTGCATATATCAACCTCGCTACGGATCCTCCTATACTAAGCCGCTCCACGCCACCCGAGAGCACAAAGACACCTCAAATCCGGCCACATTCTAGCCACGAGGGTACACGCTACTCCCGCCATCTCTCCACTCCCAAAGGCGCGGGCATTCGTCTTAGCATCGGATTAGCCAAGTAGGCTTACCGAGTATGTGACCAAGACTACAAAGTGTCTCGCTTGTAAGATCCACAATGAGTGGCCTTTAAGCGACATAGTTGGCAACATTACCCATCATTCAAGATAAGTCACCCAAATAGTCTCTATTTCATTCTACATTCTTTCTTTCTTTGGCCAAGATGCCATCTTTGATTGTATCGAAATTTTTACTTTGAAAGCCTACCATAAAGCATACTAAGCACACTACGCCTTTATAAATGAAAACATCTTCAAGGATGGTAAACAAGTAACAAGGTAGGTAATGCATCAAGTAGGTAAAATTTGAAGTAATCAACTTAATGCAAGAAGTAACATAGGTGATAAACTTTTCAAAGTAACAAGGTGATGGCTTAATGCATAAACCGGGCTTGCCTTCGTTGATTTATCTCGTGTTCCGGATCAAGACCACGATTATCGAATCCTGTGACAACCGGGATTCTTCCGAACTTGCTCAACTAGGATCGTTTCGTTCTCGGATTCTACACGAAATGATAACATATGCTTTAACATGATGATAATGTAAACATGATGCTTTCACGGTACATGAAATGTAAAACACCCGTAAATGATTTTATTTCACGGTACAGTTGCAAGCTAACAAAACCAACTTGCAATCCTACCATTATGAACCACACATGTGACTTGACCAAATGGATCTTGAAACCCTACTAGTCACAAAACATGACCAAAACAAGATCCAACACTAATCAAACACTTAGGGTTTGCTTTTATCTATTTTTGAATTAATTTGGAATTAAGCCCAAAAATAAACTTGTTCCAAATGACCTGAAAATTTTATGTAAGCTTCCTTATGACAAATTAGTGTACCAAAACAAATTTCAAATTTTTTTGGAATTATACAGTGACCTACAAAAATCATGGAAATTGCATTTTTCAATTAATGGACTGAATATTTGAACATTCAAAATTTATCCAAATTTCAAATTTCAAATTTTTAAATCATACTAGAACATGTACAGAAGCTACACAAAAATTTTCAGAATTTTTGGATGTGTAAATAAATTCCTACAAAATTGCAAAATTGCTGCACTATTCAAAATCAGAAAATAACCAAAACTCACTATTCTTCTTCCTCAGCTTCACTGACAGCCTGACCCCACGCGTCAGCGACAGTGAACAAGACACGGCGGCGCGGCCAGCTCCGGCCAGCAAAATGCGCCGGTGGTGAATCTCCGGTGAGACGGACTGCTCCTACATGATCTACATCAAGTCGCGCATCTATCCCAAGCCTCAGAACAGAAAAGGGCACACCGGATGGCACTCAACGCCGGCCATGGCGGCTCGGACCCGACGGCGGTCGATGTAACTAGGGCTACGGTGCAGTAGAGTCAAAGGAAGAGTGAGTAACACGCTCAGGAACCCACCGTGATCACGATGATGGGCTTGGTGCAGTCGGAGATGGTCTGGAGCAGCCTGGCCACGGTGAGGGCAGTCGCGGCGGAGCTCCGACCGGTCACGGGGAAGACGGGTTGCGCCGGGCGATTCCGGCCAACACCAGCGACGAGAGCAAGTCGAGGAGGAGCGCAAGACCAATGCGATCACGATGACGTAGCTGGGAACGACTGACGCGGCTCGACGAGGCCTACGGCGAGCGGCGGAGCTACACGGTGGCGGAGCAGAGCAGAGGGGAAGAATGGGAGCGACGGCGGCTACTGTGGCTATTTATAGCCGGGATGAGCTCGCCCGGCTGCGACAGCGCACAACGGAGACGCCACGGCGACGGTGACGTGCCTGCGCGCAGGAAAGCGGCGAAAAATGATCGGCGATGACCCCCCGCGTGGCGCCGGCGGCAAGCAGTGAGGTGGAGATGATTTTTGAAATAATTACAGAACTGCCACTGCATTCATTTCTCAAATTACTCAGAAATTTTCTAAAGAAGTTGAAAATCTCCAAAAATGAAAGTTGTTCAATTTTTCCAGTACTACAACTTTGGTTTAAGAAACAATTTCAAATTCTGCCTCCATTTTGAAATTCAAATTTGGGGTACATTTAAAGATTTGAATCATTTCAAAATTACTCCAAATTTTATATGTAAACTTGAAAAACTTTGAATACCAAAGTTGATCCTCATAAAATAATCTCCAACTTTGCTTTTTGCCTCAACCCCAAATTCCTCATGGATTTTGAATTAGTTAAAAGGGGCAAAAAGGACTTTTATAATTTGAATGTGAATTCAAATTTGATTTGTCTTCCTTTTACTTAGATTTTGATTTTTGACCAGTAACATGGCCCATTAGGATTATTTGAGTCAAAGGACATATGACCTCACATGATCACATGAAATTTAACCCCTGTGGTCATGATCTGTATTTAGGGTTTTTGAAACACATCACATGAAATAACAACATTATGAAATAACCCTTATTTAGTGAATGCATTCAAAACTTTATACTAAATGAATGCTTTGCAATGCACATGATGACATGTCAAATTTTAGTATTAGGTCAAAACACCAGAGGTGTTACAAAAGGTCAGCATACGACCAGGGGGCAAGCAGGAAATACTACAAACTCCGCCAAAAAATACACTTACCATGAACGAGGACACAACCACTTCTGGACAGCGTCCCTCCTCTGCAACGGCGGCGGTGGCGGCGGTGGCACGGCCTTTGTATCCGCCGATACCGGCTGGTCTCCGCCGGACCCCGGCACCCCCTCGACCGTCCACGGAGACAGTTGAGCCGCCCCCGGCGTCGCTTGCTCCGCCTCCTCCGCCGAACCCACCGGGCTGACAGCACGCGTCTCGGGTGTGTCACCCTCGACAACGAGACGGATGTCTACCAGAGACACCCCGATCGCCACGTCCCTAATGTCAGGGAGGTGGTCCAGGGTACCCTTCCCTTCCTCGACCTTGTCATCGCCGCCTGAGGAATCTGACACCGATAATGAGGGAGACGACTCCAACGGGAGACTGTCGAGCCTCTGTTGCCGGCGGCGTGCGTCCAGCTTTTTGCGCTCAACGGTCCTCTTCGTGCGCCTTGCCACCTTGGCGTCTTTCTTCTTCTTCTGCTCCTCGGCATACGCCCTATTCATGGCTCACCGCTGGGCGTCCTCAGGAACGGGCGGCGGGGAGCTTCGCACGTCCCTTATCCCCTGTAGAAACGACGAAATAAGGCAACGGGCAAAAAAAGCAATGAGCAAGAAGGCCGCGAAGGCCTCGGCAACACCCAACTTACCAGGGAAATGTACCCCCGCGACGGGCGCATCGAGAACGGCATCAAGCCGTCAATCTTCGGTTTCCCATCCACCACCTCCCTTACCCGACGTAGGATCTCCTCATCAGTAAGGGCAAAGGCGGACATCTTGATGCCTTCGATCGGATCGCTCGGGGTCATCTCGAACAGGCGCCGCCATCGAGCCATCAGCGGCAACACCCTCCGGCGGTGAAAAGCCGCCACAACCACGGCCACCGTAAGGCCACGATCGCGCAGCTTGCCCAAGGCCCTCAGGAGCGGTTCCAGCCTGGGCTGATTGGGCTTGATGATGCCGTACCCCCACTTCTCCGGCTGACTCTCCACAACCCGCCCGGTATAAGGGGGAAGCCCGCCGTCACCGTTACGGAGGTAGAACCAGCTGTCATACCACCGACGGTTGGATGATGCCAGCTGGGCTGGGATGTAGAGGTGCTACCAGTCTTGGCGCACCTGAAGGGTGCAGCCGCTGGCCCTCAATGCCTTCCGAGCCCCCTTCGCTCTCGCCGACTTGGTGGTAAAAACCGCCCGAAACAAATGGAGCCACAGCTCCCAGTGGGGAGCGATCCCCAGGTACCCCTCGTAAACGGCGGCGAAGATGGCCGCCTGTGCGATGGAGTTGGGGCTGAAGTTGTGGAGCTCCACGCCGTAGTAGTGCGGGAGCGCCCGCATGAACTGGTCCACCGGCAAGCCGAGGCATCGCTCGTGGAAGACGACGAAGCTCACCACGTAGCCATCACGTGGCCTCGGTTCCGACTCATTCCCCGGAGCAATCCACTCCGGCTCGTCAGGATCGGTGATCGGGTGGAGGAGACTGGCGTCCACCAGCGACTGCAGCTTCTCCACGGTGATGTTAGACCGCTCCTAGGGATCCGTCGGGAGGATGACAGGACCGCCAGCCATTGCGCGGTGGAGGACGCTGCTACGGCGGTAAATCTCTCTCTCTCTCTCTCTCTCTTTCAATCGATCTCTCTCGCCCTTCTTCTCCCGGTGCTTTATGCTCTCAAAGAACGGCTTGGAGGCGGCGAAAAGCAAATGCGAGCAAGGTAAGGAGGGAGGGCGAGGCTCTTCACGATTTATGCGGGGTAAGACGAAACCATTTGGCGCGACAAAATTGGGAAGTTTCCCTCGGATCCGGCGCATATAATCCAGATCCGATATCTCCGCCCACGTGCCCACCTTCTCCACATTTAATCGCGCAGACGGTTATGTCCCATCCACTGACACCACGTCGCGCAGCAACGGCAGCTCCCGAGAAGACCACCTCAAAAGACACGCCGTTGTCAGCCGATGGAAGGGAAATACCCCCCAGCCGATTCCTTCCGAGCTAAGGAACCAGGCGTTGAGCCCGCTACGGTCCAGAGGTTCGAAGGATGGGCCATTTATGGTCTCGATAGCCGCCTTAGGATGACAGAGTCAGGGACAACTATGGGCGAGCCCATACATGGCTGAGGCCCAGGCAAGCGATTGCTTGGGATGCCCTAAGTCGTGTCCGAGACCAGCAAGAGTTCTCTAAAGGGGATCCCACCGTGAGGAGGCACTGAGCCCCTAGGGCCAATCGAATGGCCCAGCACCCGCTAGAGAAGACTTGGTACTTTTTTGGAGCGCGTCTCTGGACCACTAGCTGACCCCTATCGAATGGGGCACGGGCCTCCACTTGGACTTACCCGATAAAAGCTCACCGGAAATGTCACCGCTCGCGCCCACCGAGGGTAACCTGGCATGTTCCACCCCTCCTTTCGAGCGAAAAGGATGCGCGAGGGTCGTACAAAAAGCCAGGGGAACTCCTGATCACCCTCTCGCTCTGCGCGAAGGCTCGGGGGCTCTTCCTGCAACATTGCCGAGACCCAGCGACCTAGGCTCGCACGCGAAGGGCTCGGCAAACAACCCCTCCTTCCAAGCGAAAAGGATGCGCGAGGGTCGTACAAAAAGCCAGGGGAACTCTTGATCGCCCTCTCGCTACGTGCGGAGGCTCGGGGGCTCTTCCTGCAACCTTGCCGAGACCCAGTGAACTAGGCTCGCACGCGAAGGGCTCGGCAAACAACCCCTCCTTCCAAGCGAAAAGGATGCGCGAGGGTCGTACAAAAAGCCAGGGGAACTCCTAATCACCCTCTCGCTACGTGCGGAGGCTCGGGGGCTCTTCCTGCAACCTTGCCAAGACCCAGCGACCTAGGCTCGCACGCCTGCCTTGAAGGGCTCGGCAAACAACCCCTCCTTTCGGCGAAAAGGATGCGCGAGGTCGTACAAAAAGCCAAGGGAACTCCCGATCGCCCTCTCGCTACGTCACGGAGGCTCGGGGCTCTTCCCAAGCAACCTCTCACACCCCGAGGGTCGAAAAACGTGATGAAAAAGGGCACCAAGCCCATTACGATCCAGGGGTACGAAGGCTGGGCCATCCAGGACCTCGACAGCCGCCCCAGGACAACAGAGTCAGGGACAACTATGGGCGAGCCCATACACGACCGAGGCCCAGGCAAGCGATTGCTTGGGATGCCCTAAGTCATGTCCGAGACCAGCAGGAGTTCTCTAAAGGGGATCCCACCGTAGGGAGGCACCGAGCCCCTAGGGCCAACCGAACAGCCCTGGCACCCGCTAGAGAAGCCTTCTGGTAATTTTTTGGAGCACGTCTCTGGACCACTAGCCGACCCCTATCGAATGGGGCACGGGCCTCCACTCGGACTTACCCGATAAAAGCTCACCGGAAATGTCACCGCTCGCGCCCACCGAGGGTAGCCTGGCATGTTCCACCCCTCCTTCCGGCTCGGGGGCTCTTCCTGCAAACCTTGCCGAGACCCAGCGACCTAGGATCACACGCGAGGGCTCGGCAGGCTCGGGGGCTCCTCCTGCACCCCAAACGAAAACAAGCGACCCGAGCTCGCTCTCATGGGTCTAGCGAATGCGATAAAGCGCCTTACTCAACGAAGAAAAAACCCCTAAAGGAGTAAACTCACTCCTCTAAGGCCTCGGGGCTACACACGGTGGAGTGCCTTCACACACCACCGAGAATCGTGAGTATAAAACAAACCCGACAAGAGCCACTGAGAAAACAAAAGTCTTGAAAAACCTCGGGAGAGTATCCCACACTCCAAATTTCGAGGCTCATGGGCTCTTGTCGGGATACCGAAAAATGGGGTACCCCAAGCAAAGATCGAAAAATGCTTAGACCCTAAGAATGCAGAACCAATGGAATAAACAAACAAGGTCTCGGCCAAAATCTCCGATTCACCGAGACCCGTCGCCGAAACCCCAGTGAGCGAACGATTCTCCGACTACTTGAGACCGCCTCGCCGAGGCCCCCTCGTCGAGGCCCCCTCGCCCGGGGCCTCGGAAGAAGTGCCGATTCTCTGATTCGCGCGAGGCCGGCTCGACACCAGCCCCGTGACCGCCTCTTCGACCAAACTGCTCTGACCGAATGTCGCATCCAAGCGCCCAACCACTCCGACAAAAGCGCCGATGGCAGTCTACAAAGAAGTGACCGACTACACGCCCGATCGCGTCAACCTCCTGCCATCTGCGGCGCGCACGCAGCGAGGGTTACCGACCACTTTCTTTGCCTAACTCCTGCGCCAAGGACATCGCAACGTGGGGAGTCAGAACGGGTTCCTGTAGCCTCGGAATCAGCGGACCGACCGCTCCGGCTCGCCCGAGCCCCCTCGACAGGGCCTCGGATTCACTAATCTTACTCTGCCTCGCCCGTCCGCCTCGCCCGAGACCCCCCTAGTAGGGCCTCGGATGAATTGGCCGCGCTCCGCCTCGCCCGAGGCCGGGCTCGTCCCGCAACCTCATCGCCTCCGCCTCAAAGGTCTCTCTGGCAGGCTGTCGCATCCAATTAATGCGCTTAGCTACACCCGCTACGTAAGCCACGATCGGCAGTGCGCTGCAACAGGAGCGACGGGACAACGGTCAGATCACCTTTTTTACCATCCCTTACTGACAATATAGGTACCGTATCCTATAGGCGCACGTCTCGCACTATTCCGCCTGATGGCCACCGAGAGACCATCATCTACACAGGTCACTTCTCGAGCCCTCGACACGGCGAGCCTCGGCTGTGAACAGCCTCTCGCACGATCGGCTACGATGGCCACCGAGCCTCTGCAATCCACCAAGTCAACAAATGTGCAGCATGTTACTTGTAGTGGAGACCATACCGATTAGACATCTACGAGAACTCCCACGACAACGCCATGCTGCTCCAGGAGTAAATACGTCATCGAATAGTCCACTCCACGTGTAGCTCTCTTATGTACTCCTGGTTTCCTCCCTACGGCTATAAAAGGAGGTGGCCAGGACCGTTTCTAGGGACGGCATATAGAGTCACAAATACTCGCATGAACAAGACGCCTCATTCTGTAATTCATATCTCCTCCCCTCACAGAGACCTGGGACGAACTCCCTCTCTCGCCTAGCTTGTAACCCCCTACTACGAGCACCCCGGTGCAAGGAATACAAGAACATCTTCTCAGACTGGACGTAGGGCATCCATTGCCTGAACCAGTATAAACCTTGTGTCTCTTTGCATCACCATCCGGAATTGGGAGCACGCAGCACAAATTCACTAGTCGGTTAAGGACCCCCGGTTCCAAAACACCGACAGGCCCGAACCAGGATAAATCGACTGTCTCTTGCGTTCACCGTTGAGTTCCGCATACGCTGAAGCCCAAACATACTACCCCAGGGACCCTCGTGGCAGGCTATCGGTGGTCAAGCATCGACAGTATGAGTGAAGAATGGATTTCATATTGACGATTGGTCTTCACCAAGCTATTAAATTGGACTTCACATTGCTATTGCGGAGCTTAATTGGAAACTAATGACTATCCTCTACTCCAAGATAGCAAAGGTATTATTGTAATGTGCATAATCATTTTTATCCCTTACTAGTATGCGATTAGTGCATATAGTACATGCTTGTAGGATCATGCATAACAAATGAAAATTTTAAAATTCATAGCCTTCCACTATTGCTTGAATGGTTAAATGATCAAGTGGTATGTGTATGAGTTTGTTCACGAGTTAGTGAACCCAAAGTACTTGATCTATTTTGGATTGCTAACAAGTGACAAGTACAACATTGGCAAGTAACCCTTGCAAGAGGTGTGAAGAAGCTTGTCATTGGATCAAACCGGACTTGGAAGCTTAGGCAAATCAATTTAGGTCAAGTCAACTTAGAAGCTCATGATAGTGACAAGAGTACAAGCACAAGACAACAATTCAAATGGATATCTAGTTGGTTTGTTTCAAGTAGTATCTAGACTCAAATAGTTTATCAAGAATTCATAAGTGGTGTCTAGATCAATCTACAAGTGATATCTTACAAGTGGTACTCATGAAGATAGCAAATGTTCAAGAAATGATTTTATTGACAAATCCAACAAGTGGTTCCATACTAGAAAAATCTTTCAAGTGATGTCACATTTCTACACGTGGTATCAATCATACAAGTTGGTGGTTCCACAAGTGATCCTCAACTTTAAGTGATCATCAATGATGAAAGTTCCCTCACCTATAAGAGCTTAAGTTTATCAAGTGAATGACCCATGCTATGACATAGGGGGAGGTGCCCCGCCAATTGGTATCAAGGTCAATGATCCTATATGTGGTATCTCAAGAGCTATACAAGTGGTATCATTCCCACATGTGTGGTGATGTCCATCAAAAATGAAGATTCAAGTGTCAACCATCTACCCCAACCCTTTGTATCAAAAGAGGCATACCCTTTATGGAAATTGATGACAAAGGGGGAGAAATTGAGACAAAGATATGACAATTGGGGATTTGGACATGGACAATGGACAAAGAGTGAGCAACATTGAAGAAAATGAGAAGGATCAAATTCTTGGACAATGAGAAGCACACAAGTAGAGGGAGCAAGCTCATGAATTTTGATTCATTGCATTTGATATGTGCATATTCATGTGCTTGCTTGCATTGAATAAGTTTTTAAATTTGAAATCCATGCTTGTGTGGCGTATGCTAGTTATAGAATTTGGTTGATGATTTGATAACTATCATGCATTGGTTGGTAGCTAGACTTATATTTCTACACATGGTACTAGAACCTTGCTCATAATGTTGATCTCATGGGGTTTCTAGTATTTTTGTTGTCTAGCTACTCATGGTGCTAAGGATGGTGTTAAAAGTGCAACTCCGATTGGTATCACGCTTCAAAGGTTTACTCTATACACCTTAGCATCATTTGGTAGTAATTACTCTCCCACAATTCCAATCTATGCATATGTACGAGCTTCAAACCAAACACTCTAGCACATATGTAGGGGGAGCAAATACTACCAATTTAGGTTTATGGTACTTGTCCAAAATCATTTACACATGGTAAAATTGCTTGGTCAAGCAACATGAATCCAAAAGAGCTTAATTTCCATATCTTTATAGAGTTGTCATCAATTACCAAAAAGGGGGAGATTGAAAGGTCATTGTTTGGTTTTGGTAATTGAGTGACAATCTTAGGTGGACTAATATGTGTTTGAGTGATACACATGTGATTAGTCCACAAGTACATGTGTGTGAGCAACATATGCCATGACGGTGAAGATGGCTCGGAGTTGCTGCAAAGCTTACACGTGTGATGATGAAGGAGCTCATTGCACATGAGACATGACATTGAGTCATGTGATCAAGGTGGAGAAGATCAAGACATGACTTGGCTCGATGGACCGGTTGCAAGTGTGAAGGGCAAGTTGAGTGATGACTTGGCGCCGATGGACCGAAGCAATGGTGAAGAGCAAGTGAAGTCAAGATCGATGAACCAATATGGTCACTTGATGATATGGAGTGTCATTGTCGATCATGTTGGTGCATGTGTTGCATCAACATTAGAGGAGATGGAAAGGAATGCGCAAGGCAAATGTATAATCTAGGACATTTCATTTCACCGATCATAGGTGTGTAGAGAAGTTGATGACCGGGTTTTGAATAGATGGTCGTACTATCAAGAGGGGCAAACTTGTTTGTATATCGGTCATATAGTGTCACTCGAGTGATCTAACTTTGCATCGTTGCTAGGATCGAGTGGCGTGGTAAGTTGAGTGGCTAACTCCTTAAAATGATTGTGAGCATGCTAACACACATACACATGGTGGTGTTGGCACATTTGCAAAGGAGGAGAAGTTGGAGTTGAAGCGGATCAACTCGATGAAGAAATGGAGGTGAAAAGTGGTCCCTAGAGGTGACCAGATGCAGGCCTCGGGAGGACTTGCGCGTCCGGTGAATTTTAGCCGCGACGCGCTGGCTGGCCGAAGGCAAGGAGTTAGGACCGAACGCTGGCCCTGGTTTCACCGGCGCATCCTGTCACCTTTTGAAGGATGACATGTTGGCGCGAATGGGCGCGTAGGGGCTGAATTCGGTCGACCGTGACGTATGGTGATGTGGCGAGGCACTGGAGGCGATCTTGGCACGCAGTGAGGATCGAACACCGTCATGCGTCTGGTCGCGGTTCATATGACACGTCAGGTCATTGAATGGAGGCTCTCGGAGCTCTCTGTTCGTGACCGGACTCTGGGGCTTGAGCATCAGGTCATGCCAGCGGTGTAACAGAACCGACCAAATCATAAGAACGTAAGCACAAAAACAATCACCGAAGCGACCAATTCCTGTGCTTAAGCTCCCATAATCCCGGTAGTCCGGAAATCACGAAGGATTTCAACCAACTCTCGACATACAAACCAAGATCGTAATGATTCAACACAACACATCATTCGTTACAACATTTCACAAGTAGCATTAGGATTACCTCCATCAGAGTTCAAATAAAATATTACAAACCAAGTTTGAGTGTGCGGAAGCAACATAGTTTAGTACATAACTTCATAGTTCAAATACATTGCCAGATCAGAGTCATGTCCCACAAAAGCATTATCAGTGCACGAGAACTAGTAGAGACCGCGCCCAACGGTCTAGTCTTCATCCCCATGAGGAGAAAGGCGATTTGCAAACAACCAAAGAAGAACTGGTCATCTCATAGCGGTGGGAAATAAACCACGAGTACGCAGAAGGTACTCAGCTAGACTTACCCAACAAAAATCAGAAATAAACGACACCAAGGATCATGCAAGGCTTTTCAGGTGGGCTAGCTTGACACATTTGCATGAAAGAGCTTATGAGCATAGTAACCAATTTAACTTAGCATCAAGCTTATCATCATTTACCGGTCCACTAGATTAGCACCTGTACTAGAGCACTCACTTATTAGGAGCAAACAATATTAACCATAGCGGGTATAATAAGGTCATCAACATCATATCATCATTTCCGAACCATTAAGTTATTAAGTGTATCTACATTGGAGATAAGCCCGTCAAGTTCTCACTAACCGGGAGAGACGGCGATTCGAATCGAATTACAACTCAGCTGAGGGGATATTCCTAACTCTCACCACGGCATACTTTGCAAGGGTAGCCGTGGGTCACCTTTGGAACATCTCAGGAACCAAATTCGCTGGTTCGATCAGGCGCCCGACACTCTCGAGGATTACCCTTCGCCAGGAGGCGATCGGGACTTTTAAATCACCTGCCTTGGACTCACGCCTCGGCTCCCTTCCGAGGCGCACTTTATACTTATCGACTCCGGCCCGAGGTGAACTACTCGGCCATGGTCGGTCATCGGACACTGCCAACTAAGAGAGAGGCATGCGTTCAACATGAACAGGAAAGGCTCCAAGAATCAGTCCTTAAGCGCGACACGCACGGAGTCACTGCAAACCGGCAAGCCTCCGTCCGGTCTTCATTTCAAATTAAGACCGGGTTCTTTTCCACGATAGCAAATATAGCCAACCGTGCCACATGTATCTTCCTATATCTCGCAGTGACAGAAATCACCCGACTTCTACCGCGTTTAGCGGGGGCTAAGCACTACTCGAGCTGAGCTACATAGGATTGAGGTATCAATATCTGGACAAGGAATGGTAACCAATGCGACAAGTGTTTACATCCAACACCTAAACTTAATGCAACAATATATGTAATAATAATCTCAGAATCTGCAGTTCGGAAAATAGGAGGCTTAAAATGCTCCGGGCTTGCCTTTCACAAAGTTGCAAGGGCGGTGGTCGAGGCACTCAACGGCGACCTCGTCGCACTTCTCCGGAAGGTCACTCCTCCACGAATCTCCGGCGTCATTCTTTCTGCCGCTCGCTTTCAGTTCCTCAATTCCAGCAGGTTACTCCTTCCGGTACACCTATTGCATGTCGATGCACAAGATAAATATCATGGATGCATAAGGAATGACATGATGCTCATGATGAATGAATCACAATGGTTGTTTACGAAAACATCACTGGACACTCGTTTACCGAGTAATTAGCTCTATTCAAATCACTTTAAGCATGTATCCAACTTAACTTAAATAACAAGAGCAACTTACCTAACTTGCATAACCTAAGATAAAGATGCTCATCTTCAGTTAAAGGCCTAACACCTAGGAACAGTACCATGAACTTAGAATAGTACAGACATGCTTAAAATAACAGTTAAAGCTTCATATGCAACAAGTAGTAATTTAATTCTATCATAACCAGAGTTCTATAACTCCAAATGACTTGCAAGAGGACATTCTGGAAAGCTTATGAAATTCTCTACAATTCACTTGTAAACATCAAAGCATGATTCTGAAGTTAACCAAATCAATTTCCAGTAGACCTAGAATCTGTCCAGAATGACGGGGTTGTTAACTTAATTATTTAATGATGGTGCAAAAGCCTAATTTGACCAAACCAAGTTTACCAACTTGTTTTTCATATCTTAGAAACATCAGAAGGTATGGTGCTAACTTCTAAATAAATTATTTAATATCCTTTTTCCCATTTATTTAGTGAATTAGGTGATTTAAGCAATATATAGTAAAACTATTCATAAAAATCTACAAAAATTACAGTAGCTATCTCATGCTGCACATAGACTACCATAAAAATTTCAAAGCCATTGGACCAACATAACTTGCTGTATCCAAAAAAATAGATGCCATGTCTATTTCTAGCATAATTAGGAAACCTTATTAAAAAGTGTCAAGCAACAGATTTCCATTTTCCTAGCATCCTTCTAGCATAAGAATAGCACCCATAAAATTTCACCTTCACTGGATCTATAGAAAAATTATAAAAATTCACACAAGATCCACCTATTAATAAAAGGAAATTCTATAACTTAAAAACTACACATGCACTAGGTCTAAAATTTTTACCAGAGCTTCAAATAAGCAATAACAGACTGCCCACAAAATTTCATAATTTTTGGACCACAGAAACTCAAGATAAAATTCAAACAAGTTTGCATGCTTCTAAAAACACATTTCAAACTCCTATTTAATTCATCCAATTTTTCTAAAACATGTGCTCATATACTATTTTTTTGTTAAATACTAGACAATACTAGGAACTCAACAAAATTAGAACCATAGCCTTTGGATCTATATACTAGGAGCTACATATTTTTCAAGATGTACATAAATCTGTGAAAATAAAATAAACAAAACAAATCGAAAAACAACTTCAAATACAGTTGGGCCACCCATGCAACGGCCCGTGATGAGCGCTGATCATGGCCCAAGATGACGGCGCGCCCGAGCTGGACTCCCGCCTCAGCGTCGAGAGACCGACGATGAGCGGGCCCGCCACGTCGTGAAGAAAACAGGGAGGAGCGACGGCCGGTGGCTTAGTTCGCCGCCCGCCGGAGGTGGCTTCTCCGGCGAACTCGGCGGCACCGTCGTGTTCCCCACACACATGCGCATCTAGAGGACCCATCTATTGCAACGATTGCAGCGGCTAGAGGGGGTGGCGACGAGCACGGCGGCGGCACGTCCGGCTCCGGCGAACTGACGACGACACAGCCCCTATCGGTGACCCTACGAGCTTCGGTGGTGTTCCTATGGCCTAAGCGCATGGCGGAGGAAAGGAATGGGAGCGACGCGAGGGCGGCCGCCGCATGGGCGCCAACTCCGGCGAGCTCCCCGCCATGGTCATGGGTGGGGAAAGCGGCAATGCGCTCTTCTGGATCAATCGACTCGATTGAACGGTGGAGGTGATGGAGGGGAACACGGCGAGGCTACAGAGCGGACGGGGAACGCGCGTTTTGCCAAGACGCTGGAGCTAGGCGAGAGCGAAGCTCGGCGGCAATGGCGGGCGGCTTGGTGCTGCGCTATGGGGGGCGGAGAAATGAAAAATGGAGTGATGAAGGCGTCGGCAGGCGCTGGCTTGAAGTGGAGGGCAACGGCAGCGGCGTCAGGCCAGCCTCGGCGCGTGGCCAGCGCGACAGCAAGCCGGCGACGAGTGGCGGACACGCGGCGTCAAGCCTCTGCGTCGATCGGCCTACAACGTTATCAAGTTTTTTCGAAAACCGCGATTCAGTCCTCCATTGTCCCGACCGACGAGCATGTTCGACGATAATTATCTCCTAATCCGTGACGAGTTAGTGGAAGACATGAACATCAAAGCTGTAGACCTATCTTCCCTCTACAATTTCTTTTCAATGATAAACACCTAAAACGTCATGGATCCGAAGTTACATGAAGCTAAAGTTGGCTTGATGCAACTGGGAAACACTATGACTTAGAATATTTTTCTAAGTGTTGAAAACAGCATGTATCTCTGACTTGTGGGCCATGTTTGACCATGTTCCACACATTTTCATGACTTGGCTATAAAACAACTTTTGTTCCTTGATAAATTTGCTACAACTTTTGTAAAGAGTGCACAGCCATGCAAAGTCTCTAAGTTACACTTTTTAAACAGTCAAACAATGAGACTCCTATGGTCAATTCTAGTCAACCCTTCACTTGAGGGCATTTTGGTCACTTTGATCTACATGAACAATGTCCCAACAAGTAACCTAAGTGTAGTTAAGGTGTATTAGACCATAATCAACCACTTTACAAAATTGTTATACCACTTCTAATGATCACCTATGATCTGAGAAAAATAAAAACAAGCAATTCATACATATGTTTCAATACAATGTTTCACATGTTTCAAGACCTTGTTGTCATTTTATAATTGCCACATTACTACCATATGGCCATGTTTCCGAGTATGAGAGTTTCATGTTACATTCACATGTTTCACTACTATTCCCAACAATCAAGCATGAAACATACCCAGTTGAAATTGTTGCACATGCATGTTTCAAAGAACAATGGCATGATGACATATATAATGCACATGTTTATGAAATGACATGCGATTTAGTGGAAGCCAAACACCTAGGGTGTTACAGCCCTCCCCCTTAGAAAAATCTCGTCCGAGATTTGGAAAGCGTACCAATCAAGATAGAAAGTTGGATAGTTTTCCTTTAAATAATCTTCCGTTCCCAGGTTGCATCCGTTCACTATGATTACTCCAAACTACCTTGTATAACTTAACCACTCGTATACGAGTCACTCTTTCTTGTGTATCCGAACTTGCACGGTTTTTCCTCATAAGAAAGATCAGATTTCAAGTTGACTTTTCTTGTTTGCTATTCTTTCCTCGGGAATACGAAGACACTTCTTCAAATTTGGGACACATGGAATACCGGAAATATAGCTCCCATCTCACGGGTAGATCGAGCTTATATGCTACTCTCCCACTTTTCTCGATAATGCGGTAGGGTCCAACATATCGAGGCTCAAGCTTCCTTTTAATTCCAAAATGCTTGACTCCTTTCATAGGGGATACCTTCAGATAAACATGATCACCTACTTCAAACTCAATAGGTTTCCTTCTCTTGTCAAGATAGCTCTTTTGTCTAGCTTTGTCTTGGCAAATCATATTCTTTTGTATAGTTTGGACTTGCTCTTGACTTCTTTTTACAAAGTCAATACCATAGAATCTTCTTTCCCCGGGTTCCACCCAGTTCAAAGGAGTTCTACACTTGCGGCCATAAAGAGCTTCAAAAGGAGCCATTTTGATACTCTCTTGATAACTGTTGTTATAAGAGAATTCAGCGAGAGGTAACCAGTCTTCCCAAGAGCCTTTGCAAAGAAATAAGACAAGCTCTAAGCATGTCCTCAAGAATTTGATTAACACGCCTTTCGATCATCACGATGTTTGCGGATGATAGGCAGAACTGCGGATTAGATGAGTGCCAAGATTCTGATGTAAGCACTCCCAAAAACGAGCCGTGAACTGAGGTCCTCTATCAGAAACAATGGATTTGGGTACACCATGGAGACGTACCACTTGTTGAAAATAAATCTCAGCATAATTGTGTGGGTGATAGGTAGACTTGACCGGAATAAAGTGAGCGGATTTAGTTAGACGATCTACGATAACCCAGATGGAATCACAACCCTTGTTGGTAGTGGGTAATCCAACAATAAAATCCATACTAATTTCTTCCCACTTCCACCAGGGAATAGAGAGTGCATTGCAATGATCCGGGCCTTATGTGAATAGCCTTGACTCTTGCAATGCTTGATTATCACACCTTGCCACATAAGTCGTGATTTCTTTCTTCATCTTGGTCCACCAATAATACAGCTTGAGATCTTGATACATTTTACTACTACCAGGATGGATGGACAACTTAGAAGAATGGGCTTCAGCCATAATTTGATTTCTAAGTTCTTTATCTTTGGGTACCACAAGTCTATCATTAAACCAGAGAATTCCTTTGTCATCGACCTTAAAGTGCTTGGTCTCTTTTTCTTTCATTTTCCGTTTGATGTGAAACACACCCACATCAGTCTTCTAGAGTTCAATAATTCGACTTCTAAGAGAGCAATCCACAGTGATATTGTGAAGTACTACAGGATGAAGGAGGTGTGACAGATGAAAGTCTTCACTAATTAAGGAATTGCAATGGGCCTTTCTGCTTAAGGCATCGGCAACCACATTCGCCTTACCAGGATGGTAGTGCACTTGAAGGTTGTAGTCCTTAATCAATTCTAACCAAATACCATTGTTGGCGCATGTTCAACTCGGGTTGAGTAAAGATGTACTTGAGGCTTTTATGGTCGGTATAGATATTGCACACATTACCCAACAAGTAATGTCTCCAAATCTTCGAGGCATGAACAATGCATGCTAACTCTAAGTCATGGGTAGGATAGTTGACTTCATGCTTTGAAGGTGGGCGCAAGCATAAGCAATTACTCGGCCTTCTGCATAAGAACACACCCCAAACCGGTGCCACATGCATCACAATAGACATCAAAAGGCTTTTCGATGTCGGGTTGTGCTATCTGAGGAGCGAGAGGTTAGCAAGGTCCGCAAAGTGTGGAAAGCCTCTTCACACTTCGAGTCCACACAAACTTCTCATCTTTTCTGCGCAGAGCCGAGTCATGGGCTTGGCGATTTTTGAGAAATCCGGGATAAAGCGACGATAATAGCCAGCCAGTCCCAAGAAACTTCGAACTTCTGTGACCGTAATAGGTGCCTTCCACTCAAGGACTTCTTGCACCTTCGTAGGGTCAACCGAAATTCCATCACTAGATAACACATGACCTAGAAAAGGTATCTTGTTCAACCAGAATTCACACTTGCTGAACTTAGCATAAAGCTGGTTGTCCACGCAATCGAGTTAAGACAATTCTCGGATGTTCAAAGATGCTCTTCTTCATTACGAGAATATACTAGGATGTCATCAATGAACACGACGACAAACTTATCCAATTCGCATGAATACGAATTCATTCATCGTACATAAAGTGTCTTTGGAGCATTTGTCAACCCAAAAGACATGACAAGGTACTCGAACAAGCCATAACGGGTAGAGAAAGTTGTCTTAGGTATATCTTCAGGACGAATTTTGATCTGATGGTAACCAGACCTCAAATCAATCTTGGAGAATACCTTAGCTTTAGAGAGCTGATCAAATAGAATATCGATGCGAGGAAGAGGGTATTTGTTCTTGATGGTAACAGCATTTAGGGGACGATAATCTACGCACATGCGCAAAGATTCATCCTTCTTCTTCACAAAGATAGCCGGACAACCCCAAGGAGAAGAACTAGGCGAATCAAACCTTTCTTCAATAGCTCATTCAACTCGACTCTTTAGTTCAGCCAACTCATTGGGCGGCATTCTATAGGGCCTTGAGATATAGGGAGCCGTGCCGGAATAAGTTCTATCTTGAATTCTACATCGCGGTCCGGAGGTAATCCAGGCAAGTCATCGGGGAAGACATCTGAAACTCACGCACAACCGGTAGATCCTCAATGGCTTTGGCTAGGGTAGCATTGGTTGTATTGTGAAGAGAGATATCACGAGGTAATCGCACTAGAAAACCCTTCTTATCCACGGGATCCCTCAACATTACCACACGGGTTGACGTGTCGATCAAGACTCCATTCCCACTCATCCACTTCATTCCTAGGATTATATCAATTCCTACCCCGGTAGCACTACAAGATCTGTAAGAAACTCTCGATCCCCAATTTCAAGCTTTACATCTTTTACTACTTGGTTAGTCATGATATTATTCCCAGACACTAATACAATAACCACCCTTGACAATTGTAATCACATTCATCTTATGCTTAGATGCAAAAGTAGAACTCACAAAGGAATGTGAAGCACCGAATCAAAGAGCACAACCTGCGGGGTGATCATTAACAAGAAACTTACCAATGGTGACCACTTCACCAAAGAGAATTTCCTCCACATGAGTGTAATGAACACGCCCACACGGACGTTTCCTTGAGCATTCTTGGGAGGATGGGGACACCTATTTGCCCAATGACCAGGCTGATTCACAGGTTCCAAACACGGCTGTTAGGCTGGTGGGACATTGGAGCTGCCACCTTAAGTATTCTTTGGCAAGGAAATTGTGTACCTTGCGAAAACAGTTTTAAGCTTGATTCTTCTTCCGAGGTGGGCGGTGCCGGACATTAGCATTGGGTGGACGGTCTTGGGCCTTGGATATCATTGGTGCCTTAGACCGAGAAGCACCTGAATCAAAGTTTCTTTTGCGGTTCTTAGAAGCGGCATATATCTTATCATTGTTCTCTTGAGTCGAGTGTCACTAATAAACTCATTGAAGGTGACACACTTGCGATTCTGCCATTGACTTCATCAATTTAGGGAAAGTCCCTCTTGAAGCTAGCTATTCTCTTAGCGTCGATGTCGACAAACTCAGAGGAGCATACCTTGCCAGGTTGTTGAATGCCCGGAGGTATTCATTGAGACTCTTGTTGCCTTGGGTGAGCTTCATAAACTCAAGATGCTTAATGGCCATGAGACCAAGAGGGAATAAAGTGTCCTCTGAAAGTCACTGGCTCGACCCCAAACTATCTCGGCGTTTGCGGGGAAGGTGGTCTTGTGATGTGTCCACCGGATACTGCGAGGCCTTGGAGCTGGTGTCCCGCATATGTGGCCTTCATACCCTCAATCAAACGGAGCAATCCAAACCTTTGCTCTATCGTGCTCAACCATTCATCGACTTGTAATGGTTCTTACGCCTCCACGAAAAGACAGGAGGCTTTGTATCCATGAAGTCCTTAAAAATTCTGCTTGTCTTGGTTTGGCTTGGGTCCTTGGCGGACATGACGATCCTCATGGTTAGCCATCTCGATGCATAGCCTCCGCTAACATGCGCTGACTTTCCACCACTGTCTGCATTAGCTCAGCTGGTGTGGGCGGTGGCGGAGGTGGTTGTTCCTCATTTCCCATGCCACGACCGCGACGAAGGTTATGATGAGCCATCTGCAAAAGGTATAGCCAATGAGCACTAACGATGTGGAAATTTTTGTAGATGAATCGTATAATTATGCCCAAACTGAGTCCATTGGAGGAAATGCATTGAGATAATCAACAGAGGCACAATCATTCATCACAACCACACAACTCATCAAGCGCGTCAATGGATCTATAATTGCGATGAACTTAACCAACCACTCGATCCATAGACCGCAAAGACGGAATTTATCAAAGGCTCACATACGTGGAGCATAATACGTTCGATAGGTTACATCCAAGCCATAGTGGTTCCAAACTTACATCCAAAGATAACTTATGGTTCAATATTACATCCCAACGATTACTTATTCCAAAGCTACTCGTTCATGCATGAGGATCAACAAAAGACTAGCTCTTGCGCATTAGCTAAGTAGTAAGCTAAACTACGCATCGTCCTCGGAGTCAGTGTCGAAGATTTCTCCTCCATCTTCATCACTAGCAGGCTCTAACTCCTCATCTTCCTCCTCATCAGGTGGAATGTCCTCAGGTCCATTGACCTCCATACCATCATCACCTTCAGCCATGATGACACCAGAACCCATCTCATCCTCAGGTGGCAGGAGAGGGTGAAGTTGATTGTGTAACAGGTGAACCTCCTCATGGAGATTGTCATTGTACTCCTCAGCAATTGCCACTTGCTGCTCTAGCTCTACCTGTCGTGCTCTCAACACATCCTCCTCGTGCCAGGCTTCATTCCGTTGGTTCATCACGTGAATCAACATGCGTTCACAGTTGCGGTGAGCAACTGTCAACCTCTGAACCTCAAGGGTCTCTTGGTCCCTTTCCTGTGTCACTTGTTCCAAGCGGTGCTGAGCCGCATTCCTCTCAGCAGTCACCCGAGCAAGCTCATCCTCACCTTTCCTCCTCAAGTAGGCTCGGGGACGGGGCTCACGAGGAGCTAAGCGGTGACGAGGCGCCCTGCCTCCAATGGGACTTATGGCAGCAATCGCGCTTGCGTGCGCGCCATCTGTAGCAAAAGTTACAACGTAAGGGGAGAATCATTTAAGGGATACGAAATTTAATTAGCCGGGACAATCATATTTTAAAGGAGGGAGTAATGCAAGAAATGCCATGTATGCTTGATCATGATGCATGCACGATCCGTACGTCCTCACCATCCTAGAAAAATTTAAAGGCTAGCGAAATATACGGTGGCATACATACGTTTTCTCAGATATCACGGTAGCTAGTCGATCTACAACGATACGTTGTTAGTGTACCTGCAGAAAATTTCATTTCAGCCCAGTAATTTCCCAAAATGCATAAAAGCAAGCAGTAACTAAATACTTTCATACATACATCTCCTGATGCACATACTCTAGTATCACAACTACCCGTCGAGAGATACCCACATTTAAGTACTCTCATAGATACATGATTGAACATGTAAATCGCGAGCAAACCACAACTACTCTCCCCTAGACCGACGATTGGGCGGTCATGCTCTCTAACTCCCACTTACGGGCGTAGAGGTATTTGATCCAAACATTACCACCCAAGCGGATGGCATCCATATAATAGCACGCCGTATGGACGACGAAACAGAAACAAGCAGGAACCCCCAAGTTAGTACTTTAATAAGCCACCTAAGAGTCCTTATTCGGGCATAAGGGATATGACCACTGGCAATACTTAGTATTTAATTTAGGATTTTTACAAATACTTTTGTTTTAAATACACAAATGACGTGTTTAGTGTCAAATCTTGCTCGATGCCAGCTGTAACAGAACCGACCAAATCATAAGAACGTAAGCACAAAAACAATCACCGAAGCGACCAATTCCTGTGCTTAAGCTCCCATAATCCCGGTAGTCCGGAAATCACGAAGGATTTCAACCAACTCTCGACATACAAACCAAGATCGTAATGATTCAACACAACACATCATTCGTTACAACATTTCACAAGTAGCATTAGGATTACCTCCATCAGAGTTCAAATAAAATATTACAAACCAAGTTTGAGTGTGCGGAAGCAACATAGTTTAGTACATAACTTCATAGTTCAAATACATTGCCGGATCGTAGTCATGTCCCACAAAAGCATTATCAGTGCGAGAACTAGTAGAGACCATACTAACGGTCTAGTCTTCATCCCAAAGAGGAGAAGGCGTGCTTGCAAAGAACCAAAGAAGAACTGGTCATCTGCAATGTGGGAAATAAACCCCCGAGTACGAGAAGGTACTCACTAGACTTACCCGACAAAAATCGAAATAAAACGACACCAAGGATCATGCAAGGCTTTTCGGTGGGGCTAGCTTGACACATTTGCATGAAAGAGCTTATGAGCATAGTAACCAATTTAACTTAGCATCAAGCTTATCATCATTTACGGTCCACTAGATTAGCACCTGTACTAGAGCACTCACTTATTAGGAGCAAACAATATTAACCATAGCAGGTATAATAAGGTCATCAACATCATATCATCATTTCCGAACCATTAAGTTATTAAGTGTATCTACATTGGAGATAAGCCCGTCAAGTTCTCACTAACCGGGAGAGACGGCGATTCAATCGAATTACAACTCAGTGAGGGATATTCTAACTCTCACCTGGCATACTTTGCAAGGGTAGCCGTGGTCACCTTTGGAACATCTCAGAACCAAATTCGCGGGTTCGATCAGCGCCAGCACTCTCAGGGATTACCCTTCTGCCAGGACGATCAGGACTTTTAAATCACCTGCCCTTGGACTCACGCCTACGGCTCCCTTCCGAGGCGCACTTTATACTTATCGACTCCCGGCCTGAGGTGAACTACTCGGCTTCGCGGTCGGTCATCG
Organism: Miscanthus lutarioriparius; assembly: GCA_904845875.1. NCBI lineage: Eukaryota > Viridiplantae > Streptophyta > Magnoliopsida > Poales > Poaceae > Miscanthus > Miscanthus lutarioriparius. The sequence continues at coordinate 107,377,521 of CAJGYO010000007.1, read as the reverse complement.
GACACGGCCAACTAAGAGAGAGGCATGCGTTCAACATGAACAGCGAGAAAGGCTCCAAGAATCAGTCCTTAAGCGACACAGACGACAGAGTCATTTGCAAACCGGCAAGCCTCCGTCCGGTCTTCATTTCAAATTAAGACTGGTTCTTTTCCACGATAGCAAATATAGCCAACCGTGCCACATGTATCTTCCTATATCTCGCAGGTGACAGGAAATCACCCGACTTCTACCGCGTTTAAGCAGGGCTAAGCACTACTCGAGCCTGAGCTACATAGGATTCAGGGTATCAATATCTGGACAAGGAATGGTAACCAATGCAGCAAGTGTTTACATCCAACACCTAAACTTAATGCAACAATATATGTAATAATAATACTGTAACTGCAGTTCGGAAAATAGGAGGCTTAAAATGCTCCGGGGCTTGCCTTTCACAAAGTTGCAAGGACGGTGGTCAGGGCACTCAACGGCGACCTCGTCTGGCACTTCTCCGGAAGGCTGCTCCTCCTGAATCTCCGGCGTCGTCTGCTGCTGCTCGCTCAGTTCCTCGAATTCCAGCAGGGTTACTCCTTCCGGTACACCTATTGCATGTCGATGCACAAGATAAATATCATGGATGCATAAGGAATGACATGATGCTCATGATGAATGAATCACAATGGTTGTTTACGAAAACATCATTTGGACACTTTCGTTTCTGAGTAATTAGCTCTATTCAAATCACTTTAAGCATGTATCCAACTTAACTTAAATAACAAGAGCAACTTACCTAACTTGCATAACCTAAGATAAAGATGCTCATCTTCAGTTAAAGGCCTAACACCTAGGAACAGTACCATGAACTTAGAATAGTACGTACATGCTTAAAATAACAGATTAAAGCTTCATATGCAACAAGTAGTAACTTAATTCTATCATAACCAGAGTTCTATAACTCCAAATGACTTGCAAGAGGACATTCTGGAAAGCTTATGAAATTCTCTACAATTCACTTGTAAACATCAAAGCATGATTCTGAAGTTAACCAAATCAATTTCCAGTAGACCTAGAATCTGTCCAAGAATGACGGGGTTGTTAACTTAATTATTTAATGATGGTGCAAAAGCCTAATTTGACCAAACCAAGTTTACCAACTTGTTTTTCATATCTTAGAAACATCAGAAGGTATGGTGCTAACTTCTAAATAAATTATTTAATATCCTTTTTCCCATTTATTTAGTGAATTAGGTGATTTAAGCAATATATAGTAAAACTATTCATAAAAATCTACAAAAATTACAGTAGCTATCTCATGCTGCACATAGACTACCATAAAAATTTCAAAGCCATTGGACCAACATAACTTGCTGTATCCAAAATAATAGATGCCATGTCTATTTCTAGCATAATTAGGAAACCTTATTAAAAAGTGTCAAGCAACAGATTTCCCATTTTTCCTAGCATCCTTCTAGCATAAGAATAGCACCCATAAAATTTCACCTTCACTGGATCTATAGAAAAATTATAAAAATTCACACAAGATCCACCTATTAATAAAAGGAAATTCTATAACTTAAAAACTACACATGCACTAGCTCTAAAATTTTTACCAGAGCTTCAAATAAGCAATAACAGACTGCCCACAAAATTTCATAATTTTTGGACCACAGAAACTCAAGATAAAATTCAAACAAGTTTGCATGCTTCTAAAAACACATTTCAAACTCCTATTTAATTCATCCAATTTTTCTAAAACATGTGCTCATATACTATTTTTGTTAAATACTAGACAATACTAGGAACTCAACAAAATTAGAACCATAGCCTTTGGATCTATATACTAGGAGCTACATATTTTTCAAGATGTACATAAATCTGTGAAAATAAAATAAACAAAACAAATCAGAAAACAACTCAGCCACAGTTGGGCCAGCCCACGTAACGGCGGCCCGCGAGCGCACAGTCGCGGCCCAAGACGACGGCGCGGCCCGAGCTGGACTCCCGCCTCCGCGTCAGAGACTGACGAACGGGGCCCGCTCGTCAGCGAAGGAAACAGGGGAGGAGCGACGGCCGGTGGCTTAGTTCGCCGCCGGTGGCTTCTCCGGCGAACTCGACGGCACCGTCGTGTTCCCCACACACATGCGCATCTAGAGGACCCATCTATTGCAACGATTGCAGCGGCTAGAGGGGGTGGCGACGAGCACGGCGGCGCACGGCGGCGGCACGTCCGGCTCCGGCGAACTGACGACGACACAGCCCCTATCGGTGACCCTACGAGCTTCGGTGGTGTTCCTATGGCCTAGCGCATGGCAGAGGAAGGAATGGGAGCGGCGCGAGGGCAGCTGGCCGCGTGGAGCGCCAACTCCGGCGAGCTCCCGCCATGGCTGCGGTGGGGGAAAACGGCAATGCGCTCTTACCGAGGCTCAATCGACTCGATTGAACGGTGGAGGTGATGGAGGGGAACACGGCGAGGCTACAGGCGGACGGGGCAACGCGTTTTTGCCAAGACGCGGGAGCTAGGCGAGAGCGAAGCTCCGGCGGCAATGGCGGGCGGCTTGGTGCTGCGCTATGGGGGGCGGAGAAATGAAAAATGGAGTGATGAAGGCGTCGGCAGGCGCTGGCTTGAAGTGGAGGGCAACGGCAGCGGCGTCAGGCCAGCCTCGGCGCGTGGCCAGCGCGACAGCAAGCCGGCGACGAGTGGCGGACACGCGGCGTCAAGCCTCTGCGTCGGTCGGCCACAACGTTACTGAAGTTTTTCTGAAAACCGCGATTCAGTCCTCCATTGTCCCGACTGACAGAGCATGTTCGACGATAATTATCTCCTAATCCGTGACGAGTTAGTGGAAGACATGAACATCAAAGCTGTAGACCTATCTTCCCTCTACAATTTCTTTTCAATGATAAACACCTAAAACGTCATGGATCCGAAGTTACATGAAGCTAAAGTTGGCTTGATGCAACTGGGAAACACTATGACTTAGAATATTTTTCTAAGTGTTGAAAACAGCATGTATCTCTGACTTGTGGGCCATGTTTGACCATGTTCCACACATTTTCATGACTTGGCTATAAAACAACTTTTGTTCCTTGATAAATTTGCTACAACTTTTGTAAAGAGTGCACAGCCATGCAAAGTCTCTAAGTTACACTTTTTAAACAGTCAAACAATGAGACTCCTATGGTCAATTCTAGTCAACCCTTCACTTGAGGGCATTTTGGTCACTTTGATCTACATGAACAATGTCCCAACAAGTAACCTAAGTGTAGTTAAGGTGTATTAGACCATAATCAACCACTTTACAAAATTGTTATACCACTTCTAATGATCACCTATGATACAGAAAATAAAAACAAGCAATTCATACATATGTTTCAATACAATGTTTCACATGTTTCAAGACCTTGTTGTCATTTTATAATTGCCACATTACTACCATATGGCCATGTTTCCGAGTATGAGAGTTTCATGTTACATTCACATGTTTCACTACTATTCCCAACAATCAAGCATGAAACATACCCAGTTGAAATTGTTGCACATGCATGTTTCAGTAACAATGGCATGATGACATATATAATGCACATGTTTATGAAATGACATGCGATTTAGTGGAAGCCAAACACCTAGGGTGTTACAAGCGGTGCGTCCGATCATCTTGTTACCGTTGGCGTGCGAAGTTACCGTTGAGATCAGGCAGCTCCGGTTAAACATAGAGCGACACGTGGACGGCGTAGCGCGACCGTACGATGGGCCAGCACATCCGGTCATTGCGACCGACGCATCCGGTCATTGCGACCGGCGCATCCGATCAGCCCAAAAAACGCCCAGTGAAGGGGTAACGGCTAGTTTAGCCCGTGAGGCTATAAATAGAAGTGTTGGCCAGCCTTGGCCGGTTGCTGAGCACCCTTGAGCCTTGGTGGCTTGTGTAGGTGTGCTTTGGAGCCCTCTAACTCACTTGTGCTTGACAGTGATCATCCAATCGAGCGAGTGAGTGAGTGAAAGTGCATTTGCCCCCTATGTGGGTTTTGGTGTATTGATGACATCCAAATTAGGGACTAATGTGATCTTAATGAGATATGTTGCAGCTATTAGTCCGATGAAAGATTCAAACAGTTGATAAAGATGAAATGGTATCCCTCAATTCGTGAAGTTGTAAAGGCGGACGAACTCAAAACGATCTCCAAAGGTTTTAACTTTGTTTTTGAGTTTAGGATCCGCCGCACTATAAAGAGGGACGCAAGTTTAGTTGGTATGAGGAAGATAGAGTGCTCAAGCATTTAAATAAAACCAAAAGAGAGTCACTCTAGCACTTCACGAGCACATAGAATAATTTTCTGTGACTTTCGGTGTCGGAAGTCCCGACCTAAGCCAGGAGTCCCGGCACCTGTGCTTCTGACTGGCTTGCTGTCTGTGCACGTCAGAAGTCCCGACGTTCGTCGTGAGTTCCGACCGTCGGAAGTCCCGACGTTCATCGGGAGTTCCGACACTGACCTGACCCAAGCTGGGAGTCTCGGGATCTGCAGTGCTGGCTGTTTCGTTTACAGCGCACGTCGGAAGTCCCGACGTTTGCCGGGAGTTCCGACACTGACTTGCACATGCTGACTTCTGACTCTTTGTGTACAGTGTTTTCTGTTAACGTCGGAAGTCCCGAGATCTGCGTCGGAACTTCCGATGTAGATCTGAACGGTTGGATTTTCACTTGGAGTATAAATACTCCTCTCTTCACTTCTAACCGTCACGGACTCATTTCACAGTTGACTCACTTGATGCTCAATAGCTCTCAAGCAACTAAAGCACCCCTCTCCTTCCCCCTTTGCTCCAATCTTCGATTCCCTTAGGGTTTGAGTGAAAGGAGAGTGGATTAAGTGAGAGCATCACTTTAGAAAGTTTGAGCACTTGATTTCTTCGTCAAGCCGGTTGATTTTGCGTCTATTACTCTTGGGGCTTTGCCTCTAGCCGGCTAGGCGTTGCCCTAGAGCTTCCATCTTGTGGAAGAGCCTTGGGAAGTTTGTATCACCCTTTGATTTCTTAGTGGAAAGCTCAAGTGACCTTTGTGGTCGCTTTGAGAGAGGCAAGGAGGTGGAAAAGACTCCGACCTTGGTGGTCACCTCAACAACGAGGACGTAGGAGCTCCTTAGTGGGGTTGTCGAACCTCGGGATAAATCCTTGTGTCCCGTGTGCTTGTTGTTGTGATTGCTAGAGATTATTTGTATGTGTTTGTCTCTTTCTCTCCCAAACTTTTATTTTAGGGTTTGGACTCGATCTACCGTTTGGAGGCATTACGGTGTCAAGGGAGTGACTCAACATCTTCACCAAATCACTAGGAAGTGAGGTTGTAAGTTTATTTATCCACAAAGTTAAATTTGGCACTACTTTTGTAGTTCACATAGGAGTCGGAACTGCTGACGTTTGCGCCAGAACTTTTGACAACGTTGGAAGTTCTGACCCAAACGTCGGGACTTCCGACAGTGACTGACAAAATTGCACTTAGCATTTGCAGTAATTTTTTAGATACGCCTATTCACCCCCCCTCTAGGCATTGTTAGATCCTTTCATTGGTATTAGAGCAAGGTCTTCTCTTTGCGTTTCACAACGTGAGAAGAAACAATGTCAGAGTCCGACAAGATGCAAGCCATTGCCGCCGAGATGGCCAAGAAAATAGCTGAAGAGTTGATGGCTGCTCAAGCCAAGCTATTTCAAGATGAAATGAAAAAGATGCAAGATGAGATGAGTAAGATGAAGGAAGAATTGAGCAAGAAAGTTGATGATGCAATAAGTGGCAAAAATGATACAAGTGACAAGAATGAAGCAAGCAAAGATGCCGCTAGTGATATTAGAGCCGGTGAGCATGCTCATGGAAAAGGAATATATTCAAACATGGGCTTTGACTATGGACAACTCATAAAAGGTTTAACACTACATACTCTGTCCGTCAACATTGGGAAGCCACCTCATTTTGATGGAACAAGATACACCGATTGGTCTTACAAGATGAAGATTGCATCTCATAGCCGCAAGACTTTGGGAAGTTGTGGATGTTGGTGTGATGATTCCTACCAATGAAGATAGAGAGATAACTCCAGAAGAAGTGCACAATCTCCATCAAAATGCACAAGCCATAGCATTGCTTGTGTCAAGCCTAGCTCCGGATGAGTTTAGAAAAGTGAATGGAATGGAAAGTGCAAAGCAAATTTGGGATACTTTGAAAGTATCATTTGAAGGAGATAAAAGTGTAAGAAAAGGGAACATAGAGTTACTTCATGGTGAATTGGAAAGATTTGTATTCTTGCAAAATGAAACAACACAATCCATGTTTGATAGGCTCATGGCATTGGTCAACAGCATAAGAGCTCTTGGTAGCAACGAATGGGATGACAACAAAGTTGCTAGAAAGATGTTGAGAACCTATAGAGCCAAGAACAACATGCTAGCGTCCGTGATCATGGAAAGGCCCGGTTATGATGAGATGACACCTCAAGAAGTTCTTTCAAAGCTTAAGCATCATGAGTGTCTAGATGAAGATGCAATCAATGCTCACAATCAAAATCCTAATGCAATGGGATTCAACAAGAGTGCAACCCTTAAAGCAACTCAACAACATGAAGGTCAAGGTTCAAGTCAAGAAAAGAAGAAGAAAGTGAAGGATGATTCTTTAAGTGAAGAAGAAGATTTCGATGCGAAGGTTGCCTTTGTGATTAGAAATCTTAGAAAGTTTATGAAGAAGAAAAGCAACCGCAAGACCTATGGTGATGGTAAGAGAAGGTTCAAAAAGAGATTTTGCTATGGATGTGGTCAAATCGGTCACTTCATAGCCGATTGTCCTAATGAGAAAAAGAAGCACAAGCATGACAAGGATGAAGACAAGAAGAACAAAGGCAAGAAGAGAGGTGAAGCTCATCTTGGGGAAGAATGGGAGTCAAGTGATAGTAACTCAAGTGATGATGAGAAGAAGAAGAAGGGAGCCACAAACATCGCCATCCACCACTCTTCTTCACCGACCATGATCTTCCCCAACTCAACTTCACCACCAAAACTCTTCCCCAACCTATCTTCACCACCGAAGCTCTTCTCCAACCTCATCGACAACGACTACTATACCCCAACTTGTCTCATGGCAAAAGGGAGAAGGTACATACTACACCCGTTTCCTCTAGTGATGAGAATGATAGTTGTGATGAGAACATAGAAGAAATTGAAGCAACTATGATAAAGAAATTTGGTAAAAAGGCCTTCATTAAAATAAAAACACTAATGAAGAAATTAGAGAAGAGGGATAGATGCTTAGAGATGCAAGGAGATATAATCACTCAAGAGAGAGAGAAAAATATTGCACTTGAAGCATCTATCGCCGAGGAAAAGATGAAGGTTGAGAAGTTAACCGTTGAATTGTCTTTAGCCAATGACTCAATTGGGAAATTGACTAAGGAACATTCCTCGATTAATGATCAAGTAGCTAGCCTCAAGTATGAGAAAAGTATAGCTCAAGAAAGCCTCACAAGCTTGGAAGAAAAATACCAAAATCTTGAGTTAAACTATAGTACTCTTTGGGCTAGCACTTCAACTTCTCCTAAGGCAACCGAAGACTCTAATGTCTCCACTAGTGATGGTTGTAAAAGATGCTATAAATTTGATGTGAATGCATATGCAACTTACCTTGTTGAGTTAGAGAAGAAAGACAAGGAGATTCATAGGTTGAAGATGATCTTGAAAAATGGGTGCAAGTGTCAAGAGCAATCCAACAAGGCTATATATAAGTCATCAAGGCACCCATCAATCAAGGAAGGCATTGGCTACAATAGGTATGATGGAAAGGCCAATGGAAGGAACATTATCAATGGGGTGCCTTGTGTGAAGTTCAACAAGGGTGTTGCTCTCGATGAGCTAATATGCAAGGCCAACAACAAGGTCTACATTCCAAAGATCCAACCTACAAATACCAAGACAATCAAGACAAATCAATCCAATGTCCCCAAGCCACAAGCACCACTTCCATGGTGCTATGCTAGTGACTATATGTGTTGTTGGGGCAAGGATGGCAAGATTGTGGTTAAGTATGTTGGTGCCCAAAAGAGAAAGGAAATTATGAGGAGTGTTTGGGTGCCCAAGTTTTATGTGACTAACCCCCTAGGACCCGAATCTTTTTGGGTACCTAAAATGAAAGCTTAATTTGTCTTTGTAGGAATATTCCTCCGGTGGAACAAGTTGGGTGTTTGAAAGGTCCTAATGGCTAGAGGGGGATGAATAGCCTAATAAAAATTTCTACAACAACACTTAACAAATCGGTTAGACAATTATGAGGCGAAGCAAGTGTTGCGCTAGCCTACTAAAAATGCAAGCCACCTACCACAATTCTAGTTTAGATAGTATCTATTCACACGATAGCTATGACACTACCCTATGTTAGTGTGCTCTCAAAGGCTAACTAAAGAGCCACACCAACCAACCAAGCTCTCACAACTAACTACACTAAAGAGCTTCACAACTAGTTTGCGGTAATATAAAGAGAGTGATCAAGAAAGTTATACCGCTGTGTAGATGAAGGAACCAATCAATCAAAAGGATGAACAACAATGAAGACCAATCACCTCGGAATCAATGATGAACACAATGATTTTTTACCGAGGTTCACTTGCTTGCCAGCAAGCTAGTCCTCGTTGTGGCGATTCACTCACTTGGAGGTTCACGCGTTAATTGGCTTCACACGCCAAACCCTCAATAGGGTGCCGCACAACCAACACAAGATGAGGATCACACAAGCCACGAGCAACTCACTAGAGTACCTTTTGGCTCTCCGCCGGGGAAAGGTCAAGAACCCCGCACAATCACCACGATCGGAGCTAGAGACAATCACCACCCTCCGCTCGACGATCCTCGCTGCTCCAAGCTGTCTAGGTGGCGACAACCACCAAGAGTAACAAGCGAATCTCGCAGTGAAACACGAACACCAAGTGCCTCTAGATGCAAACACTCAAGCAATGCACTTGGATTCTCTCCCAATCTCACAAAGATGTGTAATCTATGATGGAAATGAGTGGGAGGGCTTTGGCTAAGCTCACAAGGTTGCTATGTCAATGAAAATGGCCAAGAGAGTGAGCTTGAGCCAGCCATGGGGCTTAAATAGAAGCCCCCATGAAATAGAGCCGTTGTACCCCTTCACTGGGTAAAACGCGGGGTGACCGGACGCTCAGGTCCGATCGACCGGACGCTGGCCCTCAATGTCCGGTCACGTGATTCACGCCACGTGTCCCCTGCTTCAAATACTGTTCATCAGATTTCAACGGTCGTCGGCTGACCGGACGCGTCAGTTAGAAAGTGACCGGACGCTGTACCTTAGCGTCCGGTCGTTTCCAGTAATTAAGGTTCCAAACGCGATTTTTCCCAACCGGACGTGTCCGGTCATGCTTGACCAGACACAGCCAGCGTCTGGTCATGCTTGACCGGACACAGCCAGCATCCGGTCACACAGTGTTACCTCTGTACACCCTACGTCAGCGTACGTCAGCACTGACCGGACGCAGCCTGCCAGCGTCCGGTCGCTGAGCGACCCAGCGTCCGGTCATGAGACTGAAATACACGTCCTCTACTGCCACTGACCGGACGCTTCGGTCCAACCGAGGCCAGCGTCCGGTCACTCACAGTGACCTCCGTCTTTTCTGTCTATGGCACCGGTGGCACCATCGGATTGTCCGCACTCTACAGGCGAACACTCCACCGGTGGAGTTTCTTACCCTTGCACCTAAACTTCACCACCCTTGATCAAATGTGCCAACCACCAAGTGTATCACCTTGTGCACATGTGTTAGCGTATTTTCACAAACATTTTCAAGGATGTTAGCACTCCACTAGATCCTAAATGCATATACAATGAGTTAGAGCATCTAGTGGCACTTTAATAACCGCATTCCGATACGAGTTTCACCCCTCTTAATAGTACGGCTATCAAACCTAAATGTGATCACACTCTCTAAGTGTCTTGATCACCAAAACAAAATGGCTCTTACAAATTATACCTTTGCCTTGAGCTTTTTGTTTTTCTCTTTCTTCTTTTCAAGTCGAAGCACTTGATCATCACCATGCCATCATCTTTATCATGCTATGATCTTCATTTGCTTCACCACTTGGAGTGTGCTACCTATCTCATGATCACTTGATAAACTAGGTTAGCACTTAGGGTTTTATCAATTCACCAAAACCAAACTAGAGCTTTCAATCTCCCCCTTTTTGGTAATTGATGACAACCCTTATACAAAGATATGAATTAAAATTCAATTGAATCCATGTTGCTTGTCCAAGCATATTTACCATGTGTAAAAGGATATGGACAAGTTTCATGAATCCTAAATGGTAGCAATTGCTCCCCCTACATATGTGCTAAGAGTTTGGATTGAAGCTTGCACATATGCTTAGATAGGAAATGTAGGAGACAATGTCTACCAAATGACGCTAAGGTATAAAAGATGGACCTTTGAAGCGTGATACCAATCGGAGTGCACCATTATACCATCCTTAGCACCATAGTTAGCTTGATACCACTTGGAAACAACACTTTGGAAATGAAATCATTAGATGTCCTATGCATGCTAGTTTTTCATTTCATCATTTCAAGTTTACAACTAGCATTCATCACACAAGCATGGATATTTAAAATTTAAAACTTGTGCCATGCAAGCAAATATATGAAATGCACATTCAAATGCACCATACAAGTTCATGAGCTTGCTCCCCCAACTCGTGTGTTCAAAATTTTAATTGATTCCTTTCCTTTGTCATATCTTTCCCCCTATGTCAAGTTCTCCCCCTTTGTTGTCTTTTCACTATCTTAGTACACTAATATCTTCGTTTTTCTCCCCATGTACTAATATCTTTGTTTCTCTCCCCCTTTGTCATCAATGACCATAAAGGTTTAAAAGGTAGATAGGTTGAGATTATCAATGTCAATCAATGGGGTGAGGATCATTTTCCCAAATTTGGTCCAATCTAGATCATTTGCCAAAGATATTTAACTTGGTTTGATCCAAGGACAAGCTTCTTCACACCTCTAAATAAGGGTTATCTTGTACCATGTTGAGTTAAACACTTAGAGCTCATTTTCTAGATTAAACACTAGGTTTACAAGCCCACAAACATGTCATATGCTATCACTAGATCAAGTCAAGCATAGAAGCAATAGTGATACCATATAAACATCAAATTCATTTGGTTTTCATGAATGAGCCTAATAAAATGGAGAGATGACTAGATGCACTAAACATGTCCTTAGCAAGGATATATGCCATGCCAATCCGCTTTTACCTTGGATTGCTCGAAGGAGAGGCATGTCATATAAGTGGGGGTGCATCAACACATATTTGAGAAATCCAATATGTTCAACTCATTCCTTAGCTTGCAAAACATTTTCTCATTCAATGGCTTGGTGAATATATCGGCAAGTTGATCTTCGGTGCCTACACTCTCAATGCAAATGTCCCCTTTTTGTTGGTGATCTCTTATGAAATGGTGGCGGACATCAATATGCTTTGTTCTTGCATGTTGAACCGGGTTGTTGGTTAACTTGATGGCACTCTCATTGTCACATAGCAATGGCACTTTCTTGAACTTGATTCCAAAGTCACTCAAAGTGGCCTTCATCCAAAGTACTTGTGCACAACAACTATCGGCGGATATGTATTTGGCTTCGGCGGTTGATAATGCAACACTATTTTGCTTCTTTAATGACCATGAAACAAGTGATCTTCCCAACAATTAACATGTGCCCGAGGTGCTCTTCCTTTCAACCTTGCATCCCGCATAATCCGAGTCGGAATAACCAACTAGCTCAAACTTAGCTCCTTTGGGATACCACAAACCAACATTTGGTGTATGCTTCAAGTACCTCAATATTCTCTTTGTAGCCTTCAAATGACTTTCTTTTGGTGAGGCTTGAAATCTTGCACACATGCATACACTAAACATGACATCCGGCCTTGATGCGGTCACATAGAGTAGACTTCCAATTATAGACCGATACAATTTTTGATCCACCATATTTCCACTTGCATCACTATCCAAGTTACCATTGGTTCCCATTGGTGTGCTAATGACTTTGCTATCACTCATGCCAAACTTCTTGATCATGTCCTTGATGTACTTGCCTTGACTTACAAATGTACCATTCTTCAATTGCTTGATTTGAAGACCAAGGAAGTAACTCAACTCTCCAATCATGGACATCTCAAACTCATTAGCCATCATCTTTCCAAACTCATCACAAAAGTCTTGATTGATCCAAATATGATGTCATCAACATAGATTGCAACACAAATAGATCTTTTCCAATCTTTTTGATGAAAAGAGTAGTATCAACCTTGCCCATTGTGAACCCTTTAGAGAGTAGGAAGTCCCTCAATCTCTCATACCATGCTCTAGGTGCTTGCTCCAAGCCATACAATGCCTTCTTCAACTTGTACACATGTTTGGGCTTCTTGTCATCTTCAAAACCGAGAGGTTGCTCAACATATACTTCTTCATTGATGTAGCCATTGAGAAATGCACTCTTGACATCCATTTGATAGAGCTTAATATTGTGGGCACAAGCATAGGCTAGCAAGATTCTAATTGCTTCCAATCTAGCAACCGGGGCATATGTTTCTCTAAAGTCAAGACCTTCAACTTGTGTATAGCCTTGTGCTACCAATCTTGCTTTGTTCCTTACTACAATCCCATCTTGATCTTGCTTGTTTCTAAAGACCTATTTGGTTCCAATCACATTGTGTCCCTTTGGTCTCTCTACTAATTTCCATACTTGATTTCTTGTGAAGTTATTCAATTCTTCATGCATAGCATTCACCCAATCAACATCCTTTAATGCTTCATCTATCTTCTTTGGTTCAATGGATGACACAAAAGAGAAATGCTCATAAAATGAAGTCAATCTTGATCTTGTTTGTACACCTCTAGTAATATCACCAATGATAGTATCCAATGGATGATCTCTTGCAATATTTGTTGGTTGGAGGATTGGAACTTGATTGCTTGCACTTGCTTGATCATTGAGTTGAGATGATGTACTGGCCACTTGATCTTGTTCATTGTCATGAAAGCCACTTGTACTAGCTTGATTTGTATCATCTTGCACATTTGAGTTGGAGAGCACTTGCACTTGATCATCTTCATCATCATTTACTTGCCTAGGCCTCAATTCATCAATATCCATGTTCTTCATGGCATTTGAAAGTTGAATGCCTCTAACATCTTCCAAGTTCTCATTCTCTACTTGTGAACCCTTAGTTTCATCAAATTCAACATCATGAACTTTCTCAAGAGTACCACTATCCAAATTACAAACTCTATAAGCTTTGCTTGTAGTGAAAAAACCAAGTAGGAATCATTCATCACATTTCTTGTCAAACTTGCCTAATCTAGTGCCTTTCTTCAAGATATAGCATTTGCAACCAAAAACCCGAAAATATGCAATGTTGGGCTTTCTACCATTCAAGAGCTCATATGGTGTCTTCTCTTTCAATTGGTGACAATAGAGGTGGTTGCTACAATAGCAAGTCATGTTGATAGCTTCGGCCCAAAAGGATTGACTCACATTGTACTCACTAAGCATAGACCTTGCCATATCAATGAGTGTTCTATTCTTTCTCTCAACAAGGCCATTTGATTGTGGAGTGTACTTGGCCGAGAATTGATGTCTAATTCCAAATTCATCACACAACTCATCAATTCTAGTGTTCTTGAACTCACTACCATTGTCACTTCTAACTCTCTTGATGGTTGTTTCAAACTCATTGTGAATGCCCTTGACAAATGATTTGAATGTTGCAAACACATCACTTTTGTCCACTAGAAAAAATACCCATGTGTATCTAGTGTAATCATCTACTATCACAAAGCCATATTTGTTACCACCAATGCTAGTGTATGGTGTTGGCCCAAACAAATCCATGTGCAATAACTCAAATGCTTTACTAGTGCTCATCATGCTTTTCTTAGGATGGGTGTTTCCAACTTGTTTGCCGGCTTGACAAGAGCTACAAAGCTTATCTTTTTCAAACACAACATCTTTCAAGCCTCTAACTAAGTCATGTTTAACCAATCTATTCAATTGTTTCATTCCAACATGACCAAGCCTTCTATGCCATAACCAACCCATACTAGACTTAGTGAACAAGCATGTAGATAATCTAGCTTCACTAGCATTGAAATCAACCAAGTATAGATTCTCATATCTAAAGCCTTTGAAGATCAAATTAGAGCCATCTACACTTATGATCTCTACATCATCTACTCCAAATATGCATTTGAATCCAAGATCACACAATTGAGCCACAGATAGCAAATTGAAGTTCAAGCTCTCTACTAGCAACACATTGGAAATGCTCATGTCATTTGATATTGCAATCTTACCAAGCCCTTTGACCTTGCCTTTGCCATTGTCACCAAATGTGATACTATCATATCCATCATTGCCATTGGTGTTGATTGAGTTGAACATTCTTGCATCACCAGTCATGTGTTGAGTGCACCCACTATCAAGAACCCAATGCCTTCCTCCGGCTTTATAATTGACCTTAGTGGCCTTAGCCATGAAGCATGATGAAGAGTCGAAGAGAGAAGGCTTCTCGTTGATAGCAATGCTTGCTAGAACCTTCTTCTTGGTGGTCTTGTAATCATCACTATCATCATCATCATCACTTGAGGAAGCATCACTATCCTAAGTGACTACATATGAACCACCCTTTTTCTTCTTGAAGGCCATCTTGTCCTTCTTCTCTTTCTTTTCTTTCTTGTCCTTCTTCTTGTTCTTTTTGTTGTCATCATCATTGTCGCTATTGTATGGACATTGAGCGACAAGATGATCTTTGCTTCCACACTTGAAACATCTTCTTGACTCTTCCTTGTTCTTGAATGAAGACTTCTTTCTTCTAGCACGATAGCCCTTCTTCACCATGAACTTGCCAAATCTCTTGACAAAGAGAGCCATCTTCTCATCATCATCATCATCCCATGAATCATCTTCTTCACTTGATGTTTCTTGCTTGGCTTTGCCCTTGGATGATGTGGCTTTGAATGACGCGCTCTTCTTCTTGTCATCCTTCTTCTCATCTTTCTTATCCCTCTTTTCTTCCTTCTCATCATCATCTCTATATGTATCATCGGTCATTATATCTCCCAACACTTGGTTTGGTGTCATGGTGTCCAAACCACTCCTCACTAGAATAGTGACCAATGTACCAAATCTTGAGGGCAAACATCTCAAGAACTTGTGGGAGAAGTCCTTGTCCTTCACTTCTTCTCCAAGTGCTTTGAGATCATTGACAAGCACTTGAAGCCTATGGAACATCTCCGGCACACTCTCATCTTCCTTCATCTTGAAGCTTGCAAACTTCTCTTTGAGAATGTATGCCTTTGCACCCTTCACGGCTTGAGTACCCTCAAATGATTCTTCCAACTTCTTCCAAGCCTCATGAGCCATCTCAATATTCTTGATTTGCTCAAATGTTCTCTCCTCAACTGCATCATGAATAGCACTTAGAGCAATGTCATTGTTTTGGAGAAGCACTTCTTCGGCCATGGTGGGATTCTCTGGATCCTCAATCTCAATTTTAGTTTCTACCACCTTCCACACTCTTCTATTGATTGACTTGATATGTGTGGTCATCTTTGATTTCCAATATGGATAATTTGTGCCATCAAATTGGGGTGGCTTCTTGGTGTTGTTGATTTGAGCCATTTTTACACCGAAGGTTGTTAAGCCTCAAATCACGGTGACCTCGGCTCTGATACCACTTGAAAGGTCCTAATGTCTAGAGGGGGGTGAATAGCCTAATAAAAATTTCTACAACAACACTTAACAAATCGGTTAGACAATTATGAGGTGAAGCAAGTGTTGCGCTAGCCTACTAAAAATGCAAGCCACCTACCACAATTCTAGTTTAGATAGTATCTATTCACACGATAGCTATGACACTACCCTATGTTAGTGTGCTCTCAAAGGCTAACTAAAGAGCCACACCAACCAACCAACCAAGCTCTCACAACTAACTACACTAAAGAGCTTGACAACTAGTTTGCTATAATGTAAAGAGAGTGATCAAGAAAGTTATACCGCCGTGTAGATGAAGGAACCAATCAATCACAAGGATGAACAACAACGAAGACCAATCACCTCGGAATCAATGATGAACACAATGATTTTTTACCAAGGTTCACTTGCTTGCCGGCAAGCTAGTTCTCGTTGTGGCGATTCACTCACTTGGAGGTTCACGCGTTAATTGGCTTCACACGCCAAACCATCAATAGGGTGCCACACAACCAACACAAGATGAGGATCATACAAGCCACGAGAAATCCACTAGAGTACCTTTTGGCTCTCCGCCGGGGAAAGGTCAAGGACTCCGCACAATCACCACGATCGGAGCCAGAGACAATCACCACCCTCCGCTCGACGATCCTCGCTGCTCCAAGCCGTCTAGGTGGTGGCAACCACCAAGAGTAACAAGCGAATCTCGCAGCGAAACACGAACACCAAGTGCCTCTAGATGCAAACACTCAAGCAATGCACTTGGACTCTCTCCCAATCTCACAAAGATGTGTAATCTATGATGGAAATGAGTGGGAGGGCTTTGGCTAAGCTCACAAGGTTGTTATGTCAATGCAAATGGCCAAGAGAGTGAGCTTGAGACAGCCATGGGGCTTAAATAGAAGCCCCCACGAAATAGAGCCGTTGTACCCCTTCACTGGGTAAAACGCGGGGTGACCGGACGCTCCGGTCCGATCGACCGGACGCTGGCCCTCAGTGTCCGATCACGTGATTCATGCCATGTGTCCCCTGCTTCAAATACTGTTCGTCAGATTTCAATGGTCGTCGGCTGACCGGACGCGTCAGTTAGAAAGTGACCGGACGCTGGACCTTAGCGTCCGGTCGTTTCCAGTAAGGTTCCAAACGCGATTTTTCCTGACCGGATGCGTCCGGTCATGCTCAACCGGACACAGCCAGCGTCCGGTCACACAGTGTTACCTCTGTACACCCTACGTCAGCGTACGTCAGCACTGACCGAACGCAGCCTGCCAGCGTTCGGTCGCTGAGCGACCCAGCGTCCGGTCATTAGACTGAAATGCACGTCCTCTGCTGCCACTGACCGGACGCTCCGGTCCAACCGAGGCCAGCGTCCGGTCACTCATAGTGACCTCCGTCTTTTCTGTTTAGGGCGCCGGTGGCACAGTCGGACTGTCCGCACTCTATAGGCGGACACTCCGCCGATGGAGTTTCTTACCCTTGCACCTAAACTTCACCACCCTTGATCAAATGTGCCAACCACCAAGTGTATCACCTTGTGCATATGTGTTAGCGTATTTTCACAAACATTTTCAAGGATCTTAGCACTCCACTAGATCCTAAATGCATATGCAATGAGTTAGAGCATCTAGTGGCACTTTGATAACCGCATTCCGATACGAGTTTCACCCCTCTTAATAGTACGGCTATCAAACCTAAATGTGATCACACTCTCTAAGTGTCTTGATCACCAAAACAAAATGGCTCTTACAAATTATACCTTTGCCTTGAGCTTTTTGTTTTTCTCTTTCTTCTTTTCAAGGCGAAGCACTTGATCATCACCATGCCATCATCTTTATCATGCTATGATCTTCATTTGCTTCACCACTTGGAGTGTGCTACCTATTTCATGATCACTTGATAAACTAGGTTAGCACTTAGGGTTTCATCAATTCACCAAAACCAAACTAGAGCTTTCAGTGTTGGATAGTGGATGCACCAATCATATGACCGGAGAGAAAGACATGTTCACATCATTTCAACCAAGTCATGATCAAAGTGGAAACATTGTGTTTGGTGACAATGGAAAATGAGAAGTCCTAGGTTTGGGTAAAATTGCTATATCAAATGATAATTCCATTTCCATTGTTTTACTTGTGAATTCGTTGAAATACAATTTGTTGTCCGTTTCACAACTTTGTGAGATGGGTTACAATTGTCTTTTTATGTATAAGGATGTGGAAGTCTATAGAAGGGAGGATTCCTCTATTGCATTTACGGGTCATTTAAAAGGGAAACTCTATCTAGTTGATTTCACATCAAATAGAGTAAATCCCGAGACTTGTCTAATGGCAAAATCTAGCATGGGTTGGTTATGGCATCGCCGACTTGCCCATGTTGGGATGAGGAACTTGGCCAAACTTCAAAAGGACAAACACATCCTTGGACTAACAAATGTTTCTTTTGAGAAAGATAGGATTTATAGCGCATGCCAAGCGGGAAAACAAGTTGGAGCTAAACATCCCGTCAAGAATGTTGTGACAACCGAAAGTCCATTGGAGTTGCTTCACATGGACATATTTAGACCCGTGGCTTATATAAGCATTGGTGGTAACAAATATGGTTTTGTAATTGTTGATGATTATTCTCGTTTCACTTGGGTATTCTTTTTGCGTGAAAAGAGTGAAGTCCAAGGTATCTTCAAGAAGTTTGCAAAAAGAGCCCAAAATGAGTTTGATGTCAAAATCAAGAGAGTTAGAAGTGACAATGGGACGGAGTTCAAGAACACCAACATTGAAGAGTTTCTTGATGAAGAAGGAATCAAGCATGAGTTTTCGGTTCCACACACTCCACAACAAAATGGTGTTGTGGAGAGAAAGAACCAAACGCTCATAGAAGTCACAAGAGCAATGTTGGATGAGTACAAGACTCCAACCAACTATTGGGCAGAAGTGGTCAACACGGCATGCCATGCTATCAACCGCTTATATCTTCACAAGAAAAGAGAAAAGACCGCCTACGAACTTCTAACCGGTAAAAAGCCTAAGGTGCATTACTTTAGAGTCTTTGGATCCAAGTGTTTCATACTTAACAAGAAATCCAAAAGCTCTAAGTTTGCACCAAAGGTTGATGAAGGTTTCATGCTTGGTTATGGTACTAATGAACATGGATATCGTGTTTTCAATAAAACCACCGGTTTGATTGAAATCGCGGTAGACGTGACTTTTGATGAAACCGACGGCTCTCAAAAGGAGCAAGTCAATGTTGAGAATGTAGGTAATGAAGAAGCTCCACACGAAGCAATCAAGAAGCTTGCTATTGGTGAAGTAAAGCCCATTGAAGACAAAGATGAAGACCATATTGTGCATGATGATCTTGATCCAACCATTCATCATGTTTCATCCAATGAACATGGTGAAGCTTCCGCAACAAGAAATAATCAAGATGGGAGATCAAATGAAGCATAAGGTCATTCTCATGAAGATGGTGTCAACAATGAGCGAGCTCAACCACAACTCAACAATGAAGAAAGGAGTGAAGTCAACCCTCCACAAGCTCATGATTGTGATCTTCCAATCGATCATGACCGTGATAATGACAATGATGATGGCCCTATCCAAAGATCAACTCAAGTGCCACATCCTAGAGTGCATCAATCCATTCAACGGGATCATCCCGTTGATAACATATTGGGGAGCATTCGACGAGGGGTAACTACACGTTCCCATTTAGCAAGTTTTTGTGAATATTACTCATTTGTTTCTCCTTTGGAACCTCGTAGGGTGGAGGAGGCACTTGATGATCCGGATTGGATGATAGCCATGCAAGAGGAGTTGAATAACTTCACTCGGAATGAAGTCTAGTCCTTGGTGGAAAGGCCCAAGCAAAATGTGATTGGAACCAAGTGGGTCTTCCGCAACAAGCAAGATGAGCATGGCGTGGTAACAAGGAACAAAGCAAGGTTGGTGGCTCAAGGATTCACTCAAATTGAAGGCTTGGATTTTGGGGAGACCTATGCACCGGTGGCTAGGCTAGAATCAATTCGTATCCTACTTGCCTATGCCGCCCATCATGACTTCAAGCTATATCAAATGGACATGAAGAGTGCATTTCTCAACGGCCCCCTATCCGAGTTGGTGTATGTAGAGCAACCACCGGGCTTTGAAGACCCCAAGTATCCAAACCACGTCTACAAGCTCGACAAGGCGCTCTATGGGCTCAAACAAGCCCCTAGAGCTTGGTATGATTGTTTGAAGGATTTTCCTACTCAAACAAAGTTTTGAGATAGGAACGGCCGATGCTACTTTATTTACTCGCAAAGTCAATAATGATATCTTTGTTTGCCAAATATATGTCGATGACATAATATTTGGTAGTACTAATGTGGCTTTTTGTGAGGAATTTAGTAGGATTATGACAAATAGGTTCGAGATGTCTATGATGGGAGAGTTGAAGTTCTTTCTTGGGTTTCAAATCAAGCAACTCAAAGATGGCACGTTCATAAGTCAAACCAAGTACACCAATGACATGTTGAACAAGTTTAACTTGGACAAGGCCAAGCCCATCAAGACACCCATGCCAACCAATGGACATCTTGACCTTGATCAAGGAGGAAAGGACGTCGATCAAAAGGTATATCGCTCCATGATTGGATCACTCCTTTACCTTTGTGCATCTAGGCCCGATATTATGCTTAGCGTGTGCATGTGTGCAAGATTTCAAGCTAATCCGAAAGAATGTCATTTGATGGCCGTTAAGAGAATTTTTTGGTATTTAGTGCACACTCCTAATCTTGGCTTGTGGTATCCTAAGGGCTCCACTTTTGAGTTACTTAGCTATTCCGATTCGGATTACGCCGGTTGCAAAGTAACCCGAAAGAGTACTACCGGGACTTGCTAATTTATTGGTCGGTCCTTGGTGTCTTGGAGCTCTAAAAAGCAAAATTCCGTTGCTTTGTCCACCGCCGAAGCCGAGTATGTGGCGGTCGGCGCTTGCTGTGCCCAACTACTTTGGATGAAGCAAACCCTAAAGGACTTTGGATGTGATTTAACCAAGATTCCACTTTTGTGTGACAACGAGAGTGCCATTAAGTTGGCAAACGACCCCGTAAACCATTCTCGAACAAAGCACATAGACATCCGGCATCATTTTTTGAGAGACCACGAAGCCAAAGGAGATATCGTCATTCACCATGTGAGCACCGAAAAACAATTAGCCGATATCTTCACAAAGCCCCTAGATGAGTCAAGATTTTGTGCTTTGAGGAGTGAACTAAATATCATTGATTCTCGTAACATGGCTTGACCCCTTGCACACACACTTTGTTTGATCTAGTTAGGAGAAAAGAATTGAGAAAACATTGTGTGCCACTTTCAAAATCTATTTTGTAATTTTCATAAGTGACTATTGTTTTGTGTTGGTTGAATGAAATCTAGTCACCTATGAAAATGTTAGTGTCCATCATATTTTTTGCCCCCCATGGTGTAGTGAGTTCAAGTTTGAAGGTTTTTCAATTTCCCTGCGTTGGAAGTCCTGACGTTCGTCGAAAGTCCCGATGGCCGGAAGTCCCGGCTCGCGCCGGAAGTCCCGACCACCGGAAGTCTCGACGTAAGCCGGGAATTCCGACGCCATGCAGATCTGTTTCTCCGCGCCGCATCGGTTGCTTGAGCCATTATTTATCTGGCCTGTTTTTACTGCGGTTTTCTCCTTTCCACTCCCCTCCCCCCCCCCCCCCTCGCCCCTCCGCGCCGCCATCGCCCCTCCGCGCCGCTCTCGCTGCTCCTCACGCCGCCACGTCGGGCCCTGCCACCACCGCTGCCCTTCCTCGTCGGGGACCTTGCCGGTAGCCCCGACCCCCCCTCCCGCCCCTCGCGCCCTCGTTCAACCGCCCTAGCCTTCGGTTTTCTTCGGATCATGGCGGACTTGCGATTGGTGTGGAGGAGAATCCATTGGTGGTGGAGATTGTGCCCATGGATTTGTTCATCGTCGACTGCATTTCATTTTTCTCCATCTCTTTCCTCGATTCAAGGTACTACCATGGTGTCCTAACCCTAACTTCAATGTACCTTGTGTTTTGACTCCATTCTTCTTCTCTCTCTACTCCTCTATCTCCCTTGTTTGGATGTGTGTTGTGCTTTGAAGCCCCATGAATGGGATGGTCAATTTGGGCGTCGGAGGTCCCGGTGACCGTCGGAGGTTCTGACCGTCGGTACTCCCGACGTCAGGCCAAAACTTCCGGCTGTCGGAAGTCCCGACCTTTTTCCGGAACTCCCGACCCTAGAATGACCTCTCCATTCATGTTTCTTCACTTCTCGATGCTCGTTCGCATCTCCTTGTATTGTTTCTTAGTTCCCCTTCGTATTCTTCGCAGTCATAGACGGTGGGAGCCCTTCGCATCACCAGGAGAAGCGTTCCAAGAAGAACCAAGATCGTGCTGCTGTTCCTAAGCCGTCCGGCCGCACCAAGGCGTCTTATCAGCGTGGTGGTGCTGGTGGTTCCCGCGCTACCCATCGCCGTGTTGATCAAGGGTCATCGGCTGCCGCTCCTCCTCCTCCTGCTCCTACCCCTCCTCCTGCTCCTGCCCCTGTTGGGGCTGAGCCGATGGTTGATGAAGAAGAGGAAGCGCTGGATCGTGTCGAACGCACACTTGCTGTTCCACCGCTTCGCACCCCGCCTCAAGGTCCGTCGGGGACGTTTCAGCTTGTTCCATTCACCGGTGTGTTGCCGATCATGAGGGCGCCCACCATGGCTCCAAATCCGGCTGATGGATGGACTCCTCCCCTTCCAGTGAATTATCATCACCGAGTCAAGGACATCCGGTACAACAGAGGCAGGAACCTCTATGCTAAGGACGAGAAGGACCTACGACTTGAGCATCGTTTCTGGCATCCTTTTCATTATGACTTTTATGACTCCATTCTTTATCAGAAGTTCTTGAAGAAGGAGCCACCGGTCCTGCAGATGAAGTGCATTGATGCATACTCTCTTGGTAAGTACAAGGAGCCCGAGTTGGTGCAGATGGTTCGTGATATACAATCTATGGGGCTGTCCTACCTGCTAGAGTTTCAGAAGAATTGGAACAACGAGCTGATTTGTCGGTTTTATGCTTCTTATCATCATGAGAGAGACCAGACCGGTGCTATGGACATTATTCATTGGACCACTGAAGGCAAGCACTATAAGGTGGACTTCATCAATTTCTCTCACCTTCTAGGTTTGGGTCACAGTGACCGGAATGCCAATGAGTTGACTGAGTATGAGGATCTTGCTTTGGAGGAATATCAACACATGTATCTTGAGGGCCACAGAGCTGATGGACAGACCACATTTCTGAAGCCATATTATTATGTTCTGAACAACATTCTGAGACAGATATTGTATTCGAAGGTAGGTGACTCCACCTTCCTTCGTGATGATTCATAGAAGGTGCTTGAGAGATTTGGAGATGAGTTTTAGAAGTTCTCCATCAGCCGCTATATATGTAATAAGATTCATAATGCTTCTGAGGATCCGGTGAAGCATCTTCCCTATGCACCATACATCATGCATATCATAGAGCATGTATCCGGCATCCGTTTTCCCTATGACTCTGAGCATAAGCTCCTCAAGATATCCAACACGACCTCTATCATTGCTGCCAGAGAACTGCGCGAAAAAGCTGAGGCAGCCCAGGGAAAAGGGAAAGGTGTGTCTGGTTCTCGCTCTCGCCATGGTGCGTCGACACCTGCTGTTGCTGATCACTCTTCAAGTGCTGAGCCTCTCTCTTCATCCTCGTCTGGAAAGAAGCCAAACAAGTTCAAGTTCCTAATGACATACATGTTTGGACAGTGTTGTGCTAGTGCTCAACGTGAGCACGATATGCAAGAGAGGCTATATCGGTTGGAGCAGCACGCAGGGATTGTACCCTCTCCTCCGCCGTCGTTTGTGTCTCCCCGTGATCCGTTGGCTTTATATGATGAGGCTTGTGCGGCGTACGAAGATGATGCGACTTCTCGCCCGCATGGCAAAGGGAAGGCGACTGAGGATGATGAGGAATACATCGAAGAGGATGATGATGAAGAAGAAGCCGGTGGTGACAACGATGACCAAGATGAGGATGATGACTACGACGATGAGTAGTTGCTTATTCACACGGCCTACCCCTTTTGGCACTTGTTGACAAAGGGGGAATGTTAGGCTTTAACTTATCTTGTAATAAGTTAGTTGGTCTTATGGTTTTGGAACTTTAAAACCTTTAGCGTGTATGAACTATGTCGTGTGGTGGCAACTTTGTGATGGACTACTATCTATATGTGTGTGTGATGGATGATTGTAGGACAAGTTTATGGTTATCTATTTATCTTATTAGCTTATACTTGTCTCTACTTATGATGGTGAATGCATTTTGGATGGCCATGTGTTGCTTCAAATTCTTTTTTTTTAAATCTTGGCCATCATATTCTCTTTTACTTGTTGTGTGAAATAACATGTCATATTGCATTTCTTTTCACGTCTATATACTTGTTCACACACACTTGTTGCACCCCACGGATTGCAAAATTTAGGGGGAGCTTTTGCCTTGGTGAATGCAAATCATGTATAGATGATTCTAATTGATATTCAAATTCATGCATACATCAAGGGGGAGCTCTTCATAAATCTTGGGGTTCAAAAAGCTTTAGATTCTTTCATTCCTATAAAAGCCTAAGTTGGTTGTCATCAATTACCAAAAAGGGAAAGATTGAAAGTGCATTTGCCCCCTATGTGGGTTTTGGTGTATTGATGACATCCAAATTAGGGACTAATGTGATCTTAATGAGATATGTTGTAGCTATTAGTCCCATGAAAGATTCAAAGAGTTGATAAAGATGAAATGGTATCCCTTAATTCGTGAAGTTGTAAAGGCGGACGAACTCAAAATGATCTCCAAAGGTTTTAATTTTGTTTTTGAGTTTAGGATCCACCGCACTATAAAGAGGGACGCAAGTTTAGTTGGTCTGAGGAAGATAGAGTCCTCAAGCATTTAAATAAAACCAAAAGAGAGTCACTCTAGCACTTCACGAGCACATAGAATAATTTTCTGTGACTTTCGGTGTCGGAAGTCCCGACGTAAGTCGGAACTCCCGACGGTCGGAAGTCCCGACCTAAGCCAGGAGTCCCGGCACCTGTGCTTCTGACTGGCTCGCTGTCTGTACACGTCGGAAGTCCCGACGTTCGCCAGGAGTCCCGACGTTCGTCGGGAGTTCCGACACTGACCTGACCCAAGCTGGGAGTCCTGGGATCTGCAGTGCTGGCTGTTTCGTTTACTGCGCACGTCGAAAGTCCCAACGTTTGCCGGGAGTTCCGACACTGACTTGCACGCGCTGACTTCCGACTCTTTGTGTACAGTGTTTTCTGTTAACGTCGGAAGTCCTGAGATCTGCGTCGAAACTTCCGATGTAGATCTGAACGGTTGGATTTTCACTTGGAGTATAAATACTCCTCTCTTCACTTCTAACCGTCACGAACTCATTTCACAGTTGACTCACTTCGTGCTCAATAGCTCCCAAGCAACTAAAGCACCCCTCTCCTTCCCCCTTTGCTCCAATCTTCGATTCCCTTAGGGTTTGAGTGAAAGGAGAGTGGATTAAGTGAGAGCATCACTTTAGAAAGTTTGAGCACTTGATTTCTTCGTCAAGCCGGTTGATTTTGCGTCTATTACTCTTGGGGCTTTGCCCCTAGCCGGCTAGGCGTTGCCCTAGAGCTTCCATCTTGTGGAAGAGCCTTGGGAAGTTTGTATCACCCTTCGATTTCTTAGTGGAAAGCTCAAGTGACCTTTGTGGTCGCTTTGAGAGAGGCAAGGAGGTGGAAAAGACTCCGACCTTGGTGGTCACCTCAACAACGAGGACGTAGGAGCTCCTTAGTGGGGTTGTCGAACCTCGGGATAAATCCTTGTGTCCCGTGTGCTTGTTGTTGTGATTGCTAGAGATTATTTGTATGTGTTTGTCTCTTTCTCTCCTAAACTTTTATTTTAGGGTTTGGACTCGATCTACCGTTTGGAGGCATTATGGTGTCAAGGGAGTGACTCAACATCTTCACCAAATCACTAGGAAGTGAGGTTGTAAGTTTATTTATCCGCAAAGTTAAATTTGGCACTACTTTCCAAACGTCGGGACTTCCGACAGTGACTGACAGAATTGAACTTAGCATTTGCAGTAATTTTTTAGATACGCCTATTCACCCCCCCCCCCTCTAGGCATTGTTAGATCCTTTCAGTGAGCGATTCTAGTGCGATTGCATCGTAAGGTTGCATCAAGTGGCACTAGGTTTTCGAGTTGCAAGCCGGTGGTGCTTGTTACTCTTAGAAGTTGCCACCTCCTAGACGGCTTGGTGGCTTGTGACTCCGTTAAAGCACGCGAGAAGATTGTGCGGTGCTCCGGAGGAGGATTTGTGAGGGGAATTGTGCTCACCCCGTGGGGATCGCGAAGAGTAACTCTAGGTGAGCATGTCATTGAGCTACCCTCACTTTCGGGGTAGGTTGTTGCAGTGCCCGACGTGCGGGCTTGGCGGGTGATGCCAATTAGCCGCCGAACCTCCAAGTGAGCGGTCGACACAACGGGGACGTAGCTTGGTGGCAACCAAGTGAACCTCGGAAGAAAATCACCGTGTCAACATTGTCTTCATCATCTTCTCGGTGGTTTGCAATCCGTGCAACACAAGCTTGTATTTACACTTGATACATTGTGCTTGTGTAGTTGTTCTTGTGACTAGTTTAGCTTTAGTAGCTTGGTAGTTGCCTTCTTGCTTGTGTAGCATAGAAGTAGCTCCCTTGCGTGGCTAATTTGGTTTTAGTAACCTTGTTAGTCACATTGCTTAATTTGTGTAGCTAAGTATTTTGCGCTCTATAATTTAGCTTGTGTAGCCTTGATATTGAGCATTGCTAGTGAGCTTAGGTGGCTTTGTGCTTTTGCATCACTAGTTGTGTAGGAGCTCCCCTGGTTGTATGAAGTACTGGTGCATAAGTTTGTGTGACCTTGCTCTAGAATTGATTAGGTGAGCTCTAGCTAGCCCGGCACCTTTGTTGTCTCTTTAGGATCTTTATAAGGTGCTTGTGAACTTAGATAGATGGGTGTAGTCTTGGCTAGACCGATAGTTTTAATTCCGCATTTGTTTCGGTTAGCCAGCGTGATTAAATTTTAGAAAGGACTGTTCACCCCCCCCCCCTCTAGTCCGCCATCTCGACCCTACACCCGCTTTTCCCCTTTCTCTCCTCTCTCGCCCCCCACCCTCGGCCTTGTCGCCCACCGGTGCTCCACCTCCACCCTCCCCTAATCGGAATCAAAGGAGAAATTTCTAGGCCACTCGACCCTACCGCCAGCGCACCGCCCACCCCCGCCACTCCATCCCTACCCTCCCCTATTGCCAATCGAAGGAGGAAAGCCAGACCCCTAGCCTCCACCGCGGATCTGCCTAGATGTCACTTGCCGCCTCGCTCACCGCCACTTCACTCACCACCACTAATCCAACCACCTCCCTTTCCAATCCTCAACCACAAATATCCTTCCTTAACCCGAAAACCCCAAACCCTAACCCTAACCCACGAAACCCTAATATGGATCAAAGGTCACCAAGGTCGAGAAGGTCAACAAAGATGGAAATTGAGGAGGTCAACGGAGATAGATATCATCGGAGAAGAGGAGGTAACCATCAGATTTGGCTTTTTTACTTCCTCCTTGATCTCTTTTGTTCTAATTCTATGTTACTTATTTCCTTTTTTGTTTTAGTTGATTTAGACGGTGAATTTATTTCTATTTCTTTTGGGGTGGGGGTTAAAATAAAAGTGCACCATCTAACAAACTATAAATATGGTCATGCTATCATGAAAGTTTAATCATCCAGAGATGGTTATACTACAAGGAAAGTTTAAGCGAAATAGGGGAGGTCTGTTTCTCTTGGCTCTTCTAGTTCCTTGGGTTCTTTTGTTTCTTTACCTGTGTTGATTCAAAAGCAGCTCCTTTCGCTCTAAATATTTTATTTGTGTTTATCATATCTCAATCTATCTCAATTTTTTTTTTCTAAAATTTTAAGTGTTCAAAGATATTTTTGTGATTTAAAACCTTATCAAGTGCTACCAGATTTTTTTTAACTAAAGAAAGAACAAAATCGTCTTCAAAACCACTCCAAAAACCAGTCACTTGAACAGAAAACCACTCCAAA
Organism: Miscanthus lutarioriparius; assembly: GCA_904845875.1. NCBI lineage: Eukaryota > Viridiplantae > Streptophyta > Magnoliopsida > Poales > Poaceae > Miscanthus > Miscanthus lutarioriparius. The sequence continues at coordinate 107,349,607 of CAJGYO010000007.1, read as the reverse complement.
AGCAGGTCACTCAACGGTTTTGGGAGTTTATGAAGTAAGATGTGTGGTTTTAAAGTTGATGATTCATTGAGGTAAAATAGATTTTTTTTTCAAAGAAATCAAGAAACTTCATGGCCCACGCAGCTGCCCTGGCCTTTGCAGCCGTTGCTGATGTGCCCTAGCCTTTGCATCCGGGCGACATCCGCAGCGGCCACACTCGCCGCCTCGATCATCCGACGCGTTGGCGGCGAGCACCATCTGCCCATCTCGCGGAGGCAGGCGACGAGATGAGCTGAGGCGGGCAGGGCTCGGCAGCATCTCTGGCAGTGGCCGCCGTCCTGAGCCTGCCGTCCCTTAATTTGGATCATGATTTCACGAAAACAGTAGAAACCGGCATGAAACAAAATCCAACGCACAACTACAAACACGGTTATGCTACCAGGAAAGTTTAAGCATCTCCGACCATAAAACATCTTTATGTTAGCGACGCACATCTGCTGTGTCTATGACCAGTATCTCCCCCCATCGGAGGTAAGCTACAGTCAAGAGATGGACACACTTTTGACAGTCTGAAGTCTGAACTGATTCGACCACCAGAGCCAAACCAGAAAACATGATAGAAGACTAGCAAGAATGGACAACCATAATGTCAGGTTCAGCCAAATGGCAATCAGCATAGCCCAGCCTTTGTTCTACTGCCCGTCCCCAGCTTTGAACTGCAGAGGACTGCTCTGTTCCTGGCCTGCTGCAAACTACCCTGCTTCCGCCTTCGTTTTGCAGTCCGGTCTGATCTTGCAGAAGCAGCAGCTGAACAGCTTGGCTCGGCGTTTCTCCCGTGTCCGGGACTTCTGACAGGGAGCACAAGCACCGCAGGGTAGAAGGTGTGAGCAGCAGCCACGAAGAACTCTGACTTCATCAACCTTTGATGTGTCTCCAGCGGTGGCTTTCAGGGGAGCGTTTCCTGGGGCGGACGCTGCAGGGACGACAGAGATCTTCTGATAGCTCAAGATCCTCGGTTCGGTATCCACTGTGTCACCATCTGCACCACCATGGAGGCACCCCAGGATATGGGGCGGCTTCTCCTTGGCCTGCCCCACGAGTGGGGAAGGGCAGTCTCTTCTGGATGATACGACGGTTCTGCAGTTTGAGATGACTGGGTCCTGCACCTCGCGGTCTTCTCTTGATTCCATGACAAGGCTGACAGATGAGTCCTTGGATCCAGCTCTGCTGCAAGAGATAGGCGAAAGGTTGATTCGGATGTCGACGTTGCACCTCAGCAAATTCTGCAGAGATGCACATAGTGGCTTCCAGAAGCTCTCTGATGTTGGGACAACCTCAGGATGGCAGAACTGTAGCTCAGCAACTGCCACACCTACAATTCAGAGCAAAAAAGAATGAAATCTGACGTGTAGAATATCCATAGTCAGGAACACAGTGATGCTAACTGAATGTATGCAGTCCAAATTGGCAGGCAATATTTGATGCCTACTAATGCAAGATGCACCCCCATTAGGAAGACAACAACACTAGCTTATCAACAAGTATACTTATTGCTATGTCATGCATGTGTCCAGACAAACATGTGCTTTCTGAAATGCAGCACTGAGCAACTGTCTGGAAAGGTGTATTAAGGTGGACCACAGCAAACAACAACTACAGGAAGTAGGGACACACTGTTCAGTAACAAACAGATCTGTCTCCCAATAAAACAGAAGAAAGAGGTCACACACAGAGAGCAAATTACCTTGGGTTGTATACAGAGACGACAACTTCCCATCTTTCCGTAGTAGATTTTGAAGTGGAGGGGATGAACAGTTTTCAAGAGCTTTCATCCATATCGTCTCCAATACATCTGGATCTCCCAAATTCATGTCTAGAGAACTAACTTTGTTCTGGGAACAAAGATGGGAACTCGTATCTAAGCTTTCATCTTTCAGTACTGCAGTCCCATCATCTGCACAAAGTACAGCTCACTTATCAGTAAACAGACATACTGATAAAGTGACATTGACACAGTTCCACTTCACAGTGCTTCTTACTCTCAAATATTTCAACATTCAGGAGAGATTAAATTAAGGGGGCAGAGAATATCAATTACCTGTCTGACTTTCAGTAAACATGCTTGAAACTGCAGTATCATCTAGACAGTAGGGTTCCATCATATTAAACTGTAACAGTGCAGCAGTAAGCCATGTAGACTGGTTTTTTGTTGTCTTTAATTGCTTTTCAGTTTCAGAGAGTATTTCCAATGCATTCCTAAGTTTGTGTGCATCCACGTCAGCAGCTGCAAAATTGATAGAAAGTTAGAAAGAGATGGAAAAAGAAAACAGGTATACACTGTGAGTGTAAATACTCTCTCTGTCCTGGAATACACTGCATTATGACTTCTAAAATTTATACTGAAATATAAGGCATTCTATATGGTGCCCATGCTCAGATTTAGCTAAGTTTGCTAAAGAGGAAACCACAATTAGAGAAGAAACTCCTTAATTGGGTTTAATCCATGGGTACATGCATCATATTTGAGTATTCCCTTAAGTTGTTTTAACATTTTTCGAATGCATTGTTTATAGGACACAATATTATGCAGCTAACTCATTAGTGAAAAAACATAATCTTATCTCCAGCAAGACTGCAAGAGTATTCAGTAGAAATGATACAATATCTTGCACTTCTGCAAAGCTTATCAACAACAGCATACAAGATCTGAGGACATTTAACATGTAGATACATGATTTTTTTCAAGCTTAAGAAGAAAGAGAGCATACATGTATGTTTGCCAGTAACTCTTATAACTTCTGAAGAATCTGAGGGGTGCTTCCCAGCTAAAATATCCATGATAAGATTTGCAAGCTGAGCTAATAACTGCAGAGGGTCGACTTTTGAGCTCAAAAGCTCCCTGGCCCTCCTCACAATTGTAGCAGCATCTGATGACATGGCCAGATTGAGAAGATCAAGCAATTCCTCGTCTGAGACATCACCCATCTGGAAAAAGGGAAGGAAAAACAAAGAAAGTTGAGGTGCCGACAAATTGACGGTTTTCAACCGAAAAGGGTTAAAACCGTAGATTGCTGTAACAAAAAGGTAAGGAAAAACAAAGAAAGTTCAGGTGCCGACAAATTGACGGTTTTCAACTGAAAAGGGTTAAAACCGTAGATTGCTGTAATAAAAAGGGAAGGAAAAACAAAGAAATTTAGGTGCCGACAATTTGACCGTTTCCAAAGGAAAACGGTTAAAACCGTAGATTGTGTTAACTCCTTTTCATAAAAGAAAACCAGAGTAATCAACCTACCAGCTCATGTGTCACTGATTTGCTGATTCTCTTTCCAAGTAGAGTTAGTTGGTCAAGCATTTGAATTGCATCTCGAATGGAACCGTTAGCCTTGCGAGCAAGAAGGTCCAGTGCCTCTGCTTCGAATTCCATGCCTTCTTTTGTACAAATCTTGATCAACCTGCGGGCAATCTCTGCATCATCTATCTTGCAAAACCTGTAGCTCTGGCACCACCCTATGAAATTGCTTGGTAGCTTATCAATATCGGATGTGATCATAACAAAGATTGTGCTCTCAGGAATCCCTTCAAGGCTATTATAGATGGAGTACCATCCCTCCTTGTCCATGTGCTGGCAATCATCAACAAGCATAACCTTGAAGTGTGAAGAGGCAGGGACTTCACAGGCATTCCTGAGCAAGGCCGCGACCCTAGATTTGCAATCAAGTTTGGAAGCATCAATCTCTACCACACTGCTGCTGCTTCCCGAGAATATGGCCACGCACTCGTCACAGCGCCCACATGGTTGGTTCCCACCAGTGAAACGGCAATTGAGCGCTGCTGCAAACGTTCTAGCCATGGACGTCTTGCCCACGCCGTGCGGACCATGGAAGAGATAGATAGGAGCAAGCTTCCCTTTCAGAACAGCACCTGAAAGAGACTGAGCAATAACACCGTGCCCAACAAGCTCGGAGAAAGATCTGGGGCGGTACTTCTGAAGCAAACTCCTGGAGCTCTCCTGGAACGTGCTGGCCTCCCCCCTCCGGCCAAGCTCCTCCCCACCAGCCACCAAACCAAAACCCCTGTCCTTTGCGATCCTCGACATCCCGGAGATGGCCGAGCAACAGCTCTGGTTATGGAGCGCCGCCTTGGCCATGGCATTGGCCTTGATGATGTTGATGGGCGAGTCGGCGAGCCGGCCCGACCTGAGGCTGTCCCCAAACTCCTCCCTCCTCCGCTGGAGGTGATCGTACGCGTTGTAGCTGAAGCTGTGCCTGCCGTAGGTGGTCTTGTTGTTGTTCGCCCCCTCCGGCTCTTCCTCGTCGAGGGAGCAGCTCTCCCAGATGGTCTTCTTGGCGGAGAACTTGGCCAGCGAGTTGGTGTCAGGGTCCCTCAGGGATCTGGACCGCATGATGGCCACCAGGGCCCTCGAGACAGGAATGTCCACCGAATGCCGCCTCCCATCAATCATCTTGCTGCCGACTGCTGCAGCCTCCACCGACGAAAACTGCGATGCAAACCAAACCAGCGTGTCATGGAATGGAACAACAGGCCTTGACAAGGCTACCACGGAACAAAAAAAAAGTCAGGCATTGCGCGGTGGACACACACACGGTTAAAGCAGCAAGCAATCCGTCCTCCCGGCGGCCGGTGGACGGAGCACCGGTCGGGTCGGGGCACCGAAATGCAGACTGGGAAAGAAAATCTCGAGAAAGGAATCTCCTTTACAATCTTCCGTCGGCAATCAGCATTGCCATGCGAACGGCCTCCCGAGGAATCCGAGCGGAAAAGAGACGACAATCCCGCGCCTTGCTTGGTTCCGAGCAATCCCCGGATTTTTATTTTTTACACCAAAAACCCGTACGGGGACTGGAGGAACAAAACGAAGACGCAAGCGCGAAATGCATCCACGAGCGGTGGAAAAAAAAAACCCCGCAATCAAAATCAAGCGGGAGAATTTCGCTCCGCATTCCACAATCGCCGCGCGAGAAGGTTTGGGGATAAAGAAAAAGAAAAATCCAGCGACCGGGACGAGACCAAGCACGCAGAACCACGGAGCGAGAATCCAGCCGAGAACAAGGAACAAAAACCCAAGCAGCAACATCGCTAAGAGATGGAAAGGGATAGAGATGGGGAGGGATAAGAGCAGCCGCAGAATCCTACCGCCCTCCACGACGACGACGATGCACGCAAGAGCCCGGAGCGGCGAAGCGCCTGGTCCTCCACTCCTCCTCACGCGCCGTCTCGTCGTGCCACCGCCGCGCCGCGCCGCGCCGAACACGACTCCCTGTCGCCGCCGCTACATTAATAGCGCGAGACACGCTCGCGAGGAGGAAAAGGAAGAGGAGGCGAGGCGAGGGAGCCGCGACAGGAGCGAGGAGGAGTAGGAGGAGACGGGGAGTGGCAGCGAGCCGTAAATTCCTGGGCCGGCCGGGAGGTGGAAACGGAAGCGGTGGCGTGCGGTGCTCGGCCTGGCGCTGGAGCTGGCTGGCGGGAGCGGAGCGGGGGTGAAACCTCGTGCGCCGTGCCCGCGGCGTGGCACGGCCGCGTTAATCGGGGCTGCTCGCGGGGGTAGTTTGGTCTTTTCTGGATGGGGTTCTGTAGAATTCCGTTGCGGCGGGTGGAGATGGTTTGCGGCGGGGGTGCAGGGCGGGTCGAATTAATGGCGGGGAGTGGATGAAAGGTGGGCCACGTAGGTGGGGCTCGGTTGTCAGTGACGGAGGTGGGAGGTGGGAGGTGGGCGGCGTGAGGGGCTACTGTCCCGTAGCAGACGGGGTGTGTGTCACTGTGGGATGGTGGGCCCGCGAGGAGGGGCGGAGATCGTGACCCCACCGCTGGCCGCTTGACCATGGTCTCGTCTCTCGTCACCCCCCGCTCCCCCTTTTTCTCTGTCCTATTTTTTTTTTCTTTAGGCCTTTTAAAAATCTAAGGGCTAAAATTTTGAGGTGTCATGTCGGGTGTCACAGGCGGTGTCATAAATAAAATACGGAATTCGTCAGTAATCTGTGAGACGAATTTATTAAGCCTAATTAATTCGTCATTAGAACATGTGTACTGTAGCACCACATTGTCAAATTATGGACTAATTAGGCTTAAAAGATTTATCTCGCAAATTAGTTATTTTTTAGTCTATATTTAATACTACATATATGTGTCAAACATTCGATGGTATAAGGAGTAAACTTTAGGGAAAGAAACTAAACAAGGCCTTTGTCATTCATCTTGGCTGGTTGTTTGAGTTTTAGCCGAATTTTGGCCGCATTTTGCAGTTGGTGTTTGACTCAATGCAAATGAGAACGCTGGGGGAAAGGCATTAGGTGTTTAAATTACACCTTGGGTTTTTTTATATATAAGGCAACAATGGCCCTCTCAAGAAATTTACCAATGATGTGAATTGTATTTTTCAAATGAACCTGGCGGTTATCTTTCGTTTCTAGAGCGAGTCAACCGGTGTAGATAATTTATAGCAGATCGTGTGAACCTTTTTTTTGATATACGACAATAATGGCCTCAATCTCGGGAGAATTATCAACGGTGCGAAATTGTATTTTTTGAGCAGACATGACGGTTATCTTCCGTTTCTAGAGCGAGTCAATCGGTGCGAATCTTTTGTAACGAACCGTGTGGATCTGTTAAAAGACGGTCCTGCCCTTTCGCACGTGCTCCCTGTTTAAACAGGGATGTGGCGGTTGTCTTCCATTTTTTGAGCGAGCCAATCAGTGTAGACTTTTTGTAACAAACCATGTGGACCTTTTGAAACAAAGATATTGCCATTCACACGTGTTAAAACACAATACGATGTACGATTTTTTGCAAGGGCGGTGGGAGGAAAACCAAAAACCCTATGGAAATTATATATTTTCTCTCTAGAGAGTGAGAGGACACAACACAAGTAATTAGTGGTTGCTTATTTCCTCCTGCCCTGTGGCCCTCATCAGAATCCGTATATTTTTTCTTGACCGTCTCCTGATGATGATGAATGATTAAGAAATCAGTAGCAACGGTATCTTGTGCTCCCTTTTCCGTTTCAGCCTATCATCTCCTGCCCCTGTCACAAGAATCAAGGTGGTGGTTTAGGTTAATACTACTACTCCTACTAGATTGCTTCAAGCAAGTGTCCTTTGCTTTTGTGCTGATTTTGCTTTTCTCTCTTTTTCTTAAAAAAAAGGAATTGTTTCTTGTGCAGAGATGGATGGATAGATAGATGTTCCATGCTTGGGACCTTCTCTTCTTCTCTGCCATTTTTTTAAGTAACTCCTCGCTTCTTTTAACGAGGATCCGGTCGAAACCGACAGCAACCGGCGGGGACCAGACCAACGCTAGTTGGCGTCCGGCGACCTTTTTTTTTATTTCAAATTTTAAATATATACTACACTGCTCCCTAATCTTCTAGAGTTATATGTACTAATCACCGTTGGTTAGTACTCAGTAGGGTGATTATGATTTCATCTTTTGCAGCCATCATTTTTTTAGTGGATTTCAGCCATCATCATGTGTGGACGGTCTTTTGCTGGTCAACTCCACTGGCTAAGCTGCTGAAACCAATGTGGTACTTTATTCGGCGGCCCATGCCGACCCAGCCCATGACCACGAGCAAAGAAAGGCGGTGTTTAGTCGGGGTTGCACGGTGAAGATTCTCTACTGTAGTATTTTTATTTGTATTTATGAATTATTGTTCAAACATTGACTAATTAGGCTCAAAAGATTCGTCTCGCAAAGTTAAATCAAACTGTGCAATTAGTTTTTGATTTCGTCTACATTTAGTACTCTATGCATATACCGTAAGTTTGATGTGACGGGAAATCTTCTTTTTCATAGTGCACTTTTCTGGAGTTCGGAGGACTAAACAAGGCAATGATCGCATCATCATGCATATTCGTTCATTCCAATCAAATCAAATCGCCGCCGTCCGTAATTGGCGCTGCTGCGCTCCTGTACATGTGATTGCTCTAATCAGCATCATTGGGCATGGATTTGCCCTTAATCGTGATTGAACTCTACGATTTTGTCATGGATTACACTAACCGAACGAACTGATTCTCGTAAAATTACTCTTAAATTTTTCTTGGAATGCATTTATTACATGACGGAGGGAGTAGTCACCAAATTAACCAAATTAAACTTGTTCTGACAAAATGTCTATTTGAATAAGAAAGCTAGTTACTCCCTTCGTCCTGAAATATAGCGTATTCTGGTCATTCTCAGATAAAATAAGGGAGAGTACAATAGATGCATGTACCCTTCACTTATTTTCCTATTCACTTATTTTCCTACTCTATTAAAATCTGATTTCATTCCTGCATGATTAAAGGGTAAATTCTTATGACACCATCAATTGAGGCTAACACTGTTAGTAGTTCTAGTATAAATAGAGTGATCCACATAGACTAGAAAATATTGAGACTATTCTTCACACGATGTAAACTATCACTACTTGTGGTTTGCACATAAACTTTTTCCTTTCATCATGCCTCACATTTATTTCGTCTCCCTCTTCTTTTTTAGTATGGACCGCCTTCTTTCTTCCCGAACATATGTAGTTTCTGCAAGCAACTATGACAAGTACAGAGCACCTACTTTTTTATCCAATCCTACATGGAACTTGAGGCTACAAGTAAAAAAAACAGCTTTGGGAAGGCCTCAGTCTCCTTATACAAAATATGGCAAGTACATGAATTATTTTACTTTACTTATACAAACTAATCACGTATTTTATTTAAGTAAACATTATCTTCTTGTTCCCCGAATGCACTATATATTAGGATAAATTTCAAATACCATAATGCACTATATTTTAGGACAAAGGGAGTATAGCCCAACAAAATTAGTTATTTGTCATTTTCAAGAGCATTTTGTAAATTTGCTATTCTCAAGATTAACTTCGCAAAAATTACTATTTAGATCACACACACTTTGATTAATATGCCATTTTGCCTCTTTTAATTATTTTCCAGTTGTTTCTCTAGGAATATCTACCACCAGAATTGACTAAAATGGCAATTATGTGAAGCCCATTTTAAAGATGGCAAATCGGCAAAGCCCAATCTTAAACATGAAAAATAGCCAATTTCTCTTGCTTACACAATACTCTTATATTCAATGTATAGATGTTTCTTTCGAGTGAGCGTGTAAGATGGAGCACCATGTTTAGATATTGACCTTAAATAAGTTTTTATGACCGTCAATGAACCATCTCAAACTGTGCAGCTATTATACAAATTTTCTAAACTAGGCAAATATCTGTTTCAATAGCACAATTTAACATCTCAGACATGTCCAATCCTTGTTAATTTAGCAGCTACTCCCTCTGTAAAAAAAAGAAAATCTCACTTCCGGAGAAGTTGAACATTTCCAAGTTTAACTTAGCTTTATCGAAAATAGTATCAACATTTGTACCTTCAAATTTTGCTATGAAAATATATTTTATGGTTAATTTAGTGATATTTATTATTCATTATAAATATTATTATTTTATTTATTGATTTATATATTTAGTTAAACTTGATTGTTTGACTCCTCGTAAAGCAAGGTTTTCACTCTTTGTTCGATGCAGGGGAATAGATAGTACTCACTCCATTCCAAATTATAAATCGTTTTGACTTTTTCACTCATTTTACTATGTATCTAGACATAATATTATATCTAGATGCATAATAAAATGGATGGATCAAAAAAGTTAAAGCGACTTATAATTTAGAACGGATGGGGTAGCTAAAGTACTGCCTGCAATGTGTGCTGGCTACCGTATCATCAATGCCTGTAACACTCTATTTTACATGAATTTTTTACTAAGCCATCAGTAGGCCGTGTCATTATCTTATCTTGTGCCCTCCAACCGGACCGGGGGTCTGCCCTACACTGCTGCCTGCTGGGATAGCTTGTAGTGATCATAGATCATTGTAGGGGCCTCCCTCTCTAAAAGGATCCAAGATCCGGCCTTGGGGCGTCCGAATTGACCCTTCGTCGTCGTTTAACTTGCGTTGGAGCTACAAAGGTAGGGACAGGCAGGGAGACCCTTAGCATATGACATTGTAGTTAAACTACTAAATCACAAGCCGCGTCCAATCCTGTCTGAGTGAGAATGAAAAAAATCTCAAGGTCCATCCAACTGTTTCCATGGATAAGACATACTCCTATATATATGCTGGCCTACATTAGAAATCTCTTCCAATAGTTTGCCACTTACATGCTTGTTATTATTACAAAGTAGTTCCATTGGCCCATTTGTACTTTGGAATGATGCATGTTTTGCCTTGCCCCATCAGTTCTTGTGTCATTTGCATGAGCAAGGAGTACAGTACTAGTGGTACTGAAAAATGATATTTAGGTAGACGTGCTCACTCAAGTGTGATCCCATATATGGCCTCAAGTCCTAACTTGAGATTATGTTATGTTACTGTTAATAAGCATGCTAGCAGGGTGAACAATTCTTTTTTAAATTTTTAAAAATAAAAATAATTTCACAGACAATGCCCCAGTCCACATGCATTTGCAAGACGAGTAGAACTCAGATCGTTTTAACTCAGTCTACACAACATGCTGAACAAATAAGAGGAATGTATGGCTAAGCCACCGACCGACTGATTATGCTAATAATTTGAGCTCGTAAACGCACTAGCAAAGTTAGAAAATTATAGGATCCAATGTTCTGAGATTTACATGAGAAACAAAACAAAAACAATAATTGGGGGGGGGGGATATCAGAATCCAAAGAAGAGCAATAGTTTTAGTGTCGCCTTGTCCTCTTCTCTTTCTATTCTTTGGGTTTTCTTGCTGTGAAAAAAAGAGACGTGGATTGGATTAGCTGTGCACAGGGGAAGGCTCTGCTTGCAGTATTGCAGTGACTGCCTCTGGAGTCTGCAAGGCAAGCAGACAAGAGCCACAGGACAAGAGCTGCTGAGCCGTGCATTTGAGATTCTCCTCTAAAAGGTCTATATATACACTATTAGACTCCCATTCCCATACCACGTACTCTTGTTTCATGAGATGGAAAGCTAGAAAGGCAGGTAAAAAGCTTCATCACATACTCCTATGTGCTAACAGTCCAGTCAATTCTGCATTCTGACGGCGTGCTCCTGCTCGCTTATGCTGAAATTTGGCTTATGCCGATGCTTATGTTGAAATATTATGAGAGAAAAATACTGTTCGATGACTGAAAAGTAGTGTTGAATAAGCTCCAGCGAACACTTAACGCTGCTGCACTGCAGCGCGAACACTTAACGCTGCTGCACTGCAGCTTCGTGGTCCATGTTCAGGATCTCACACTATTTGGTCCAGCTTTACCGTGCAATAACTGGAGTGAGGCAGGTCCAGCCAATGAACAGTAGCGGCGGCAGTAGACAGTGGACAAATGCGTGCATGCTTAGCTGGGGCCTGGGGGAAGGAGGGTACGTGTACAGTGCCCCCATTACAGGGGCAGCAGGACAGGATCTCCATGGCAGCAGGACAAGCTGCAAGGACCAAGGTCTCTTCATGGCGGTAAGGCCCGTAGGTAGGGCAAGCATAGTTAAAACGCCCCCTCTTCAATGGATGCGGCGGGTGGTACTTGGCTGCATGGGTTGTGCCTGTGCAGATCGTCAAGGATATGATGATCATGGGTGCTAAAACAGCAAGCACAACAGTCTTCGATTTTGTGGGTGTTTGGTTTGGCTTTTGGCTTCAGCTTTTGCTCCCAAAAGCCCAAAAGCCAACCAAAGACCATCAGCTTCTCCAAAAGTTAGCTTTTATGTAGTTCAATTTCCATAGCAAGGGTCAAGCTGGTGTAACTTTCATCAAAATTACCCGCAATGCCATCCATTACAGAAGAAAACGTTTCGTTCCTCTTCGTTCTTTCCCCTCGCATCTGCTCGAGAGTGCTCGCTCCACACGCATCCGCTCGAGCCGGCTGTGCTAGGGTTTCTCAGCGGGCGGCGGCGCACCTCGCCGGCCCTGCCCTGGTGTGCTCCGGTGCCGTCGGTCCTCTTCGTCCTCACCCCGATCCACTCCTTCGTTGCCCCGCTCGTCGCCGCCGTCGAGAGTCGCCATCCCCGCCCCGTCTCGGCCAGTCGGGCTCCACGTCGGAGCCCCTACAGTTGCGTCATCCGCTCCTTTCCAGCAACCAAACAGGTCACGGCTCCATCGATCTATGCCTCCGGTCATGACCGGATCTGCAATGTAGGTACGTCAATCTCTGGTAAATGGTTCGATGCATGTTATTCATTCAGTATAGTGTGTTGTGTGTATGATAAAAATGATGCCATGGTATTATGGTAATTAGAAAGTCTAAAAAATTGTTTTGTTTGATTCAAGAATGGGTGACAAGGCAGACTGGAGTGATTTCTTTTTGAAGCATTTGATTGATATATGCAAAGGAGAGGTAGAAGCAGGGAATAGGCCCCTAGGACTTTTCACTAGTACTAGATGGAAAAATCTCGTATCTAAGTTTGCAGAAAGAACCGGTGACCTGCGAACAAAGATACAGTTGAAGAACAAATTAGACAACATAAAAAGGAATATGGATGGTGTAAACGCCCCAGCCCGGGAAGACGGCTAAGATCCACTCTGCATGTTAAATAGACCACACCTACTAATTAACTCTCTTACACTTTTGTCATCGCTTCGCGCAAAAAGATCAGTCTGGAGTTAACTTCCTCCCGGAGCTCGGGCTTTTAAGTTGGTTCAACCCTTCCTCTGGGTCCGAGGTGGCACTGAGCCTGCTGCTACAGTACCTTCTGTGGCTACAGTACCCGACAACCCGAGCTATCAGTCCGGAGTTAACTTCCTCCCGGAGCTCGGGCTTTTAAGTTGGTTCAACCCTTCCTCTGGGTCCGAGGCGGCACTGAGCCTGCTGCTACAGTACCTTCTGTGGCTACAGTACCCGACAACCCGAGCTACAGTAGTTTGGCGGCCCATTTAGTGGGGTCTCACAGATGGTTCATGGAGTTCAAGAATTATACCGCTGGACTTGGATGGGACGCGGTAAAGGGAACTGTTGATTGCCCTTAGGAATGGTGGACTAAACACCTTGCTGTAAGAACTGAACTCTCACTATTGATATTTTTTTTCATACTTTGATATGGTGTGCCTTGCTAAAATTTTTCATTCAATTTTAGAGATGCGATAACCGTGAAAAAGGACTAAAATGCAACCATGTGAGGTTCAGAAAACAAGGACCGAAGTACCTTGATGATCTCAGGCAAGTGATGAGGACGCGGCCGAGGTACCAAAACCTCCAGAGAATGATGATGTCAAGCTGGCCGCTTTGAAGAAACCAAGGAAAAAGAAACGCAAGAGGTCTTGTACAGCTACTGCAGCCAAAGAAGTGAAGAGTCCATTTTTTCGCATGTACAAAACACACATGTTTGAAGATAGAAAATGCAGCAGACAAGATTTCCTCAAGTGTATCTGCATCATCAGCTCCTCCAACTAATTTAGTCCTCACTATTGAAGAGGCTATGACGATGGTCGAAGAGTGTGGGGTGGAAGAAGGAACTGCTCTAATGCACACTGCTACCATGCTGATTATGAAGCCTGATTTTAGAGAGGTCTTCAGCCATCTGAAAACAAATAAAGGAAGGCCGGATATGATTGAGAGGGAGCATGAAAAAGAGATGATGAGACGCCAGTGAACCAATTTTTATTTCTATTGTTGTTGTGTGAACCAATTTTAATTTCTATTGTGAGAACTATTAGTTGTATGGCTGTAACAAATAATTTGCTTGTGCTGAGACTATTTGCTTGCGCTGAGACTATTTGTGAGATTATTTCTTTGTGTGAGATTATTTCTTTGTGTCAAATTATATCCTTATGTGAGATTATTTCCTTGTGTCAGATAATTATCTGTGTCAGATTATTTCTTTGTATTAGATTATATCCTTGTGCATATACTGATGTATTCTAGATCAATTGAATTAATAAATTTTAATATCCTTTGTAGATGGATGACAACTTGGAAGGTGTAGCTAAAGAAGGACAGAAGGGACTAGTACTCCTAGCTGAGCTTTCCCAGCATGCTGCTGTTATTGGTCAAATGGGTGCACAATACACTGAGCGTTATTTTGACAAAGGTGAGTACAGGAAAACACCAGAAACTGAAATTCAATGGGTGATGAGGTGCTTTGCTCGTCCAAGGTACTTCTATAAGATGTTTCGAATGAGCACCGAGGTCTTCACAGCACTACATGAGTTGCTAGTATCTACCTACGGTTTGACATCCACTAACAATGTTTCATCCATTGAGTCATTGGCAATGTTCTTGTGGATTGTCGGAGGCCCACAATCATTTTCACAAGCTGAAAATCGCTTCACTCGGTCACTGTGGACAGTTCACACTAAGTTTCACGAGGTACTTAAGTGTTTGCGCAAGTTAGCTAAGGACAAATTAAGTCGAGAGATGCTAGTTTTTCTACATAACATGAAAGAATCAAAGATGAACATTTCTGGCCTTACTTCAAAGGCGCTATTGGAGCAATAGACGGTTCACATGTTCTAGTGGTTGTGCCAGCGGAGGACATGGTTAATCACACATGCCATCATGGATATACAACTCAGAATATGCTAGTTGTTTGTGACTTTGACATGAGGTTTATCTTTACGGTTGCTGGTTGGCCCGGTTGTGCACATGACACACGTATCCTCAACCATGCATTGGCAAATTTTCCTTCATTCCTCGTGCCTCCTAAAGGTACACACATATCTTACTAAGGTAGCAGTAAAGTACTTGTATTATTATTTGCTTATACTGATTTGATTTTGTAGGAAAATATTATCTCGTGGACTCTGGTTTTCTAAACCGAATAGGGTATCTGTCCCCTTTCAAAGGAAGCACATACCATATACCAGAATTTCATAATCGTTCTGGACCACCCTAAGGGAAGTATGAGGTGTTCAATTTCTTGCATTCATCCCTTCGAAATGTCATTGAGCGGGCTTTCGGAGTATTGAAGGAGAAGTAGCGTATTTTGAAGGGCATGCCAAGTTTTTCAACTCGTACTCAGAAGCATATCATCATTGCTTGTTTGGCATTGCATAATTTTATCCGTGACAGCAACTTGCGTGATAAGGAGTTCGAGAGATGTAATGCTGATGAGGAATACTTGGTACAAGAGACAAGTGGCACAACACAAACACAGGGAGATGAGAGTGAAGATGTGGAGAATGAGGATACCATGAACACCATTCGTAGTAGAATAGCTAATGCTTTGGTTAGTGCGAGAGGAGGATAGTTATGTTCAGGGATAGCGTAATTGGATGAGCCCTTATGTTTTTGTTCTATTTATGTGGACCATATCACTTTGAATGATAAAAAAACTTAGAATAAATTAATATTTCCTTTCCAAAATAATTATTTACATGTGAATAAATGAGTGCAACAATTATTTACGAGCAATTTGCATATAAATAGTCCCTCAGGCCTTTAGGGGCATTACAGACATTTCTTATATAGCCTACAGTTTCACAGCTCCTCCAACCAAACGACTTTCAGCTTTTCCCACAGCTCTCAGCTCACAGTAGTTTTTCCACAGCCCATAGCTCACAACAGCTTTTTCAAAATCCACAGCTAAACCAAATAGGGCCTTAACAGCCAACCAGAAAGTCATGTTTGGTCTTTCCAGAAGCATAAACATGCCAGTACAAAACCCTATTTCCAGAAGCAGAAATAATGGTCTATTTTTTTTAAAAAATATAGCAGGAGTTTGACCCTCAATTAAGGAAAGATAAAGGTTTATGTATAGAAAGCCTGAAGGCCTAAAACACCCCAGAGGGCACAACCCAGGTATATAAGAACGAATTCCTCTCCCCTTAGGCTCCTCTCCCCTTAGGGGGAAAACAGAGGGGGGCTAAGTTATGCTTCTAAAGACCCGTGATCGAAGGTCAATGTCTTCTTTGGTTTTGGAGGCCACCTGTCTTGCATCCATGGCAGTGTTTTGAAAAATCCTTTTGTTTCTTTCTTTCCAAATGTTCCACATCGTGTAAATCACCACTCCGTTGAAGTGTCGTTGTCGCTGCCTTGGGATTGTGGCAGCCGCTTCCTCCCACCAAGCACGGATTTCTGTTGGCTGGACCTGTGGCTGGATTAGTTGCACATCAAAATGTTCCCAGGTCAGCACAAGGTTCCAAATCTCTTTGGCTAGAGGGCACAACAAGCATAGGTGAAGGCCCGATTCCAGTGGTCTGTTGCACATGACGCAGTGGTCTTGGTGCGGCCAGTTCCTTAACTGCAAGTTGTTAGCCGTGAGGATTTTGTTTTGCACAAGGATCCAGGCGAAGAATTTACATTTGTTCTCAGTATGTGCTTTCCATATAAGGTTTGGCCGGAATCTTCTATAGCATCCTTAATTGTATGCGGTATGCCAAGCGGGTGGAGTATATGCCATCAAGCGTCCACTTCCAAGTAATGGAGTCTTAAACTCCCTGCTGTAGTAGGATGTTTTGTATTATGATCCATAAGGATATGAATTCCTCTAGGTGTGTGGCCGTTGTGATCTTGCCCCCGAGAGATTGAATCTAGCCATCGTTTTGGAGCTCCTACTGGACCGATCTATTCTTTCTTCTCACTAGCTCAAAGAGTTGCGACGCAAGGTTCCTGGGAGCCTCTCCCTCTAGCCAGCTATGATGCTAAAATTGTGCTTTCATGCCGTTTCCGACTGTGACAATGGTTGATGCATTGAACAACAATCTGTCGGTCGTTTTGCAAGGTACCTCGGAGCTGGCCCACGGCTTGGAGGGATCCACCCAGTCCTGCCACAGCCAACGTAATCGAAGTGCTCTACCAAACTTGTCCAGGTCAGGGGGACCGAGCCTCAGCTCGGATGGTGAGCTCTCCCGGTGTGGAAGCCACCGGTCCTGGGTTCGAGCCCTGCTCGGCTCAGTGATTTCCCACCGTGGGATTTATTCCTAAAAATTTAATCTTGCAGGTCCTGGACACTCGCATGGCGTTACAATGGGACTACGACGTGCTCGTCGTCTACGAGGCTCGTGTGGCTTCGGTGATTTCCAGAAGGACGCTTAAGGTGTATAGGTTGTATCTTCTAGGGGTGTGCGTGTGTGTGGTGGTGTAAGTGTGTTGTGTTGAGTACAGATACTACAACTTGTACACTAGGAGTCTACGCTCAAAAAAAAACTTGTCCAGGTCAGGCACCCCGAGACCACCAAACTCCTTAGGGTTGGACACAGTTGGCCATTTGATGAGGCAATGTCCCCCGTTCGCATTTTCTTCCCCCTTCCATAGAAAAGACCTACGAATCTTGTCAATCTGTTTCCTGGCCCAGGCAGCTAGTGAGAAGACGGTCAGGTGGTATGTAGGCATAGACGTATCCTCATTTCTACATGCATCAATGCATTATATACAGACCAATGCACTTACTGGAGCAAAATGAAAAGCATAGGACATGCCACTATATTGATAGGCACCGCATCTAATCAAATGGGCTTAAAGTGTACTGTAAACACTATCTGCGGTAAAAGGAAGACACCAAACTAAAGAGAGATTGCAGAGCAGAATAATGTAACTGAAACAGCACGCTATCCTTTGGAAAATGAAACAGCAATATGTGCAAGGGTAAGCCACAACATGCTATATATGAAGAAAACCACAAAAAAGAAAATTGAAAACCTAATTGAGCGCCTAAATGTGCCCATTCCCAGGATTTTTTAGCAGTTTATCCTAGAACAGTAAAAATAGGTTTGACAGTCAATAAGCACAAGAAGCAACGCAGTGCTTGATGGTCTGCCGTCATATGCCATGGCCTTAGTCCGTCATATTCCATAGCTCCCAACAGCACAAGAGAAGAAAGCTCGAGGCCGCTTCCTTGGGCACTTGGTCTGGCATCCTGGTTTCCCAGAGGCTCTGAACTGCATTTGGCTGCCATCCAATCCTTCTCCAGAATGGATCAGACAAGACCACTGGGAGAAAATGCCTGGTTGCATGGGAGAATGTATGCAAGGCAAAGGAAGATGGGGGACTCGGGATCAAACGCTTGGACACCCAAAATGCTTGTCTGCTGATTAAACTCATTCACAGGCTTCACCATCCGGGGGACTCTTCCTGGGCAGCTTGGGCAAGGGGCCGTGTCCGGCTGGCTGACCTCCAAGGAGATGTAGCCGGCCCACACTGGGAAGCGATCAGGGAACTGCTGCCTGCCTACAGGAGTATTTCTCATGTCAGAGTGGGCAATGGCGAAGACACATCCTTCTGGCTGGACCGGTGGTCAACAAGTTCAACACTAGCTGATGCTTTCCCCTCGCTACACAGTCACTTCACCAAAGGAGACGCCTCAGTGCATACAGTCCTCAATGGTGACTGGCGATCAATGCTTCAGTCACGGCTATCCCCACAAGCTGAAGACGAGTTGGACCAGCTGAGACACCTTCTATACGAGGTGACGCTCGAAGCCACCCCTGATGGTAGAATCTGTGTGTTTGCCAAGCACGATGGCAAGCTTGCTGCCGGGATGATCTATAGGGCATCGATCAGAGGCGAGCAGAAGCTGCCTTCCTTTGATTTTGTATGGCGCAACTTTGCACCTCCACGTGTGAAATTCTTCGCTTGGCTTTTGGTTCAAGACAGGATCCAGTGCAAGACCAATTTGGCAAGGAAAGGGCTCTTGTCAGATGCAATCTGTGACCTGTGCAAGCGCCAGAATGAAGACGCAGATCACATTGTGTCAGGCTGTTCCTTTGCTCGCTCATTCTGGAGAAGGATTGGATGGCAGCCAAATGCAGTTCAGAGCCTCTGGGAAACCAGGATGCCAGACCAAGTGCCCAAGGAAGCGGCCTCGAGCTTTCTTCTCTTGTGCTGTTGGGAGCTATGGAAGCACCGACATGACGTGATCTTCAGAGGAATGACGCCGAATGTAGAAAGATTGGTAGCCACCTGCAAAGCCACCGCTGTTCTGTGGTAATGCCGGCTACCTAGAAGCTCCACCGCCTTGTCTAGTTTCTGGAGATCCATTAGTTTCATGTAATTGTGATGTATTGCTCTCCTACCTCGCTCTCTATTTGTAACTATGGCGCCAAGCCAAACCCTCTGGGCTAATGCCCTTCCATTCCTGGGATCTGTGGTAATCAAATCAGGTGCGGACAAATTGTCCCCCCGTAGCATCTTAAAAAAAAAAGCACAAGAAGCTAAAGGGACATTTACCTGAATATTCTCACAAGCTATTGAATATTATCAACCAAAATCATAAAACAATCTTCAGATAATATCAACATCTAAACCCTACATCACCAAGTATATGGGTCATGCAGATACAACTCAATTCATACACCTCTTTTATGCATAATGATACAAAACACATACACTGATACACCATGGCACATAGTATCAGAGAAACTCACCAGTTTGTCCTGGTGACCTAGAGAGCCAGAACAGGGTACAAGTAACAACAGGGCAGTTTTATATCAAGACGCTTACAGGGAGAACATGGGTATGATTGAACAGTGGGAACCATCGCTTAGAACAAACCTTCTAGGAAGTTTTAAATTGCAATGGACTACATGGGAGCATTATAATATATATCTGGACACCAAAAGGAAACATAAACTCGTGTATCCCACAGCAAGGTACCAGAATTAACCCCATATTTAGGTAAAGTGAAGCAAAATTCCTTGCACCAGTTGCTAGTTCAAGTAAAGGTATAAATGCAAGGAGGCCAACCATGATTCATCCACCCCCTGCCCCAAAGATTCATAACAGGAGTCCATAATTTCTTCAGCTGTTTTGTAGCACTACAGATAAATTGTAAATTGTCTCCATGCAGTGACACTCTATATGGGGTGCAGTCTTATATGTATAGAGGCGAATTAATACAAAACGTAGTATAGCAAATCGGCAGAGTATTTTCTTTGAAAGAATAAATTGGTATCACATCTAAGAGTGTTGGCATACAGAGATTAAAGATTCTGCTCATCCCATTTGCTCGTTCAAACAACAACATAAATGAGAGAGCAAAGCACAAAGCAGCCCAAAGATTTGTACCAGAAATACACTGCACTGGGTATAGTCCCAGATCCTGACCCACCTCTATAATTATGCTAATGAATTGTTTGTACTATTGGAGAATGCATCTACTGTGTAGCAGAAAGATAGTAAAGCACAGAGGCATACAGTGAAGAATGGTGGAGAAATTAGAAACCTGGGATAGGATGAATGTAGAAAAAGGTTACAGAATAGAAGAGGTAGATACCAAACGAAAGCAAAGTAGAAGGGAGTAAAAACCTGCAGCAACATGAATGGCGTAAGAACTTGCAATGCAGTAACCAATAGCAGTTAACCGTGCAAAAACACATGAATGGGACTCATTTTAAGATCCGAAAGGAAAAATGCAGCAAAGAAACGACCTGTTCTTGATGTCAACTTTTGCAGCAGCCAACATGGAGTGTCCATGCTGAGCACAAGCACCTTCAATCCAACGACAGTTACTGTCGCTGATGCTAACCATGCAGTTGTGTACTTCCCTGAAGATATACCATATCCCAGCAGTGAGCAGCCCCAACAAACATACACAACTTATATATGCTGTCCAATTCTGCAGAAGGTAGTCAGGTACTGCGCTAGTTAATTTTCAGCAATTGAACAAGATTTCTATATATAGCTCGACATTGAAGTCATTCAGTGGCTACAATCTACATGTTTTATCCCAGCTGCAAGGACACAATTTAGTCATGTAAATGTTTTTCTGTACACAATGTGAATGATAATTGATCTCCACAACTAAATGGCAATGTACTACTGCAAGAGAAACATACTGTCCTTTCTAGTCTAGGATTCAACGTGAAAGAAAAAAAGAATTAGCGAAGACCAAAGCACAGAAGGAAATGACGAATGGACTACTAAATCATCACCTGCGTGTTCGAGAAAAAAAAACCTACTATATCGTCAACATATATCATAGTGCGTAGAAGGTTTGCTCACACTAAAATGATGATTACCCATGCAGGCAACATCATCTAACCATCATATGTGCAACATAGCAATGAAAAAAGCTAACAGTAAACATCATAGATTCATAGCCAAACTATTTTTTCTTGAAGAAATTGCAACATTGTTTTTCCTTGTATTTTCCTCAACCTAAAAATTTAACTACAAAAAAAACCTACAAATAACAAAAGTATCCACTGCAATGTATATTTACAAATTAGCATAGCTAAAAACTCAGAAAGTATAGCAACATAATTTCTAATATCTAAAGCATTACATGATGCAAGCTACTAAAATAAATACATTCAGAGGGATACTAACTCATCATGAAGACCTCAAATCTTTTGAATAGTTAAGGTCAGCAATCAATCAACCCTCTTTGGTCGCCGCTACAGTTGTGCATCAGTCAAGGAATTCCAGGACACGACATCCTTAACTAGCATATCATTAAAGACAGATCTTGCACAGACGAGATCACCGCAAGCAACATATAGATGAATCAGCGAATTGGAAACAAAGATGTCCAGAAGAAATCCAAATTTTATAACATGGATGTGCATCTGTTCACCTTCCTTGTGAGCATAAGTTTTTGCAAAAGTTTTAGATGCGAAAGAAATGTCAAGTTGTCTGTGGCATATTGACAGATGTGCAGGCCAGAAAGTGCATGGAGCTTCTTTACAGCTTCCATCATTACAAGACGATCTAGTGAAAGAGGAGAAAGAATTAGACATTACGTTCACTTCACCTGCTTCCTGCAAGGAAATGTAAGATAGGTAAATGGTCTAACAAACAGCTGTACTTGGGGTGAAGCAGTCATTTTGGAGGTGGAAACAAGTGACCAAATGCAGCATGCCTTTGAGGCTTATTATGAGGACACAAAAAGAAAACGAAGTGAGATGGCACAATGATAGCGCTGAATTAACAAATATGGGATTGCAGGCATATCATTTATGACAACCTATTTAGCAGCCAAGAAACAATAAAATTTAATTTTGTTTCTTTACATGGAAGATAAAAAGGGCAAATTATCAGGAGAATTATTGAAGTTGGTATACTACAGGCAGATACTTAAAGTGGTAAGGTTGCAAGAAAATTTGAGAGAGCTTCTTCCTCTCATCAGACTGAACAATTGACAACTACTGAATCTCACCAACCAAAGCAATCCTAGGAACCTTACTAGTTTTACTTTTCCTCTAATTCAGTAACTTCCGCGCTTGTTCAGCATCACTGAACTTACAATATTGGACAGCACTGCAAAATCACCTCCGCATTCTCTTTCTAAGTCCAGTATCTTCTTTATAGCCCTCTCCCCCATCTCAACTTCTCCATACTTACTGCAAACACCCAACAGCATCCTCCATACAACTGCATTAACCTGTATAGGGAACCCATCTATTGTTTGCTTGGCCTCACACAACCGTCCAGACCTACCAAGCATGTCTATGATGCAAACAAAATGCTCGACCCCTGGATCTATATTGTACTAAAAGATCATGCTTTTAAAAAACGCTAACCCTTGCTCCATCAGCCCCCCATGACTGCAAGCATCAATGACGCTCAAGAAGGTGACTCTGTTGGGCCTAATCCCTGCAAACAGTTCAACTGCCTCAACTGACAACCCATGCATTGCAAAACCAGAAATTATCGGTGTCCATGGCACTAGGTTTTTCTATGTAGCATTTCATCAGACACCTTTAGCGAGTTCTGCACTGGAGCCAATCTTAGCATACAAGTCTGAGCGAATTCTCAACAAAGACATCTGACACGGTACCCTTCTTCTCACAATAGCCAAGCGGCATCTCACCCACAATGATCCATCCAGATATTGCAGGAATAACTACTAAAACAGTATCTCACTCGGGCTAATGCCTCCTGCCATCATCTGGCAGAAAAGAGCAACAGCCAACAGCCTCCGTATAAAGGCAGGCACGCGTACAGCCGTACACACCTATCAATCGGCCTGGTCCATGAGACAACATTGCTGCAGGGCATCTGCTTAAACAGAAGCCTCGCATACTCAACCTCACCCACCCGACGAAGCCCGTGATCATCACATTCCGCGAAACCACATTCTTCACCGGCATTCCATCGAACACCTTCAGTGCTTCCACCAAGCGTTTAGAGACGTCATACACGTCGACGAGGGCGGCGTGCACGTAGGCCTGGAACTCGAACACCTTGCGGACCACGAATGGAGTTGCGCATCGGCTCGAGGCCACCCCAGACGTTGCGCAACCCTTGAACACGAACGCGAAGGCAAATGTGTCATCACTCATAAGGCAGGGGCGGAGGAGGCAGGTGGTGGAGCGCGTGCCTGAAGAAGCGCAGAGCTTCCTGGGGGTAAAGGGCCGTGGGAGTAGGCCTTGATTCTTTCTCGTAAAACACGGGTCTTGTTGGGCTGCAAGTGGGAGCCTGGAGTACAAATGGGCCTTTGGTCTTAGATGACCATGGGCCGGATTGGGCCGTCATGACGCTCGTAGCTTCCGTCGACTAAACGAAATGGTTTCCCATTCTTCATTTTGATTTTTCTATTTTCTATATATTTGCTCCCTTGTTTGTTTGAATTGAAAGTGAAGACTTACCTGCGAATGGCACCCGTGATCTGATGTTTCTCTTTCTCTTCTAAGTGTTTATTAAGCGGTTAAGTTCTATGCTCCACAAACTTTGCTAAACCGGGTTCATTTTTCTTCCTTTCATCACCAATTAGATTCTAATTACCTGTTGATAGCTCATTTGTCCATGTAATATTTTAAATTATTTTTTAATCCCAAATATGTCGACCACAACGGCAACAAAAAAGTAAGTAACGAACAAGAAAAAAAATCAAGAACTATCTAAAATGACCTGAAAATCCTAAAAAAATTGGTTCACCCGCACAATCCTCGTTGACCTGTCGTATAATATGAAAGCAAGATCTTAAGACTAAAGTTACCATAGACACCTTGCTATTTAAGAGCATGTGATTTACCATTGAAAAAAATAACCAAGAATGCAAGTATAGTTAAGGGTGTATTTGGTTGGGTTTATGAAAACTGCTTTTGCCAACAAAAAAAAACTAAAAGCTGGGCGCAACCTGTAGGCTGTAGCTGCTTCTGTAGAGAAGAAAACTGTTTTTCCCTCTAGTATGATTTTCCTTCTACGGCTGCAATTTTCAACTTTTTCAACTGTACCACTCCGATCTTTCTTTTCTTTTCCTCTTCTCGTGCGACTCCTCAACAAAATTGCATATTTAGGACTTCAAAGTTGGATTATATTGCCACTCGGAGTGGATGAAAATGGGGCCATCTGTGTCTATAAAAGACTCCGACAGAAGCACAAGCACCGCCCCGCACGCGCTAGGGTTGCGGGCGCCGGCGCCGCCGCACCATTTCCGGCGGCGAGTTTCTCCCAGCAGCCAATTCCTCTCCGGTGGTCCTCTCCGCCCTCTCCTCCTCCCCGAACAATCAACGGCCGCGTCCGCGTCCAGCCCGGCTGTGCACCGCCGCTCGTCGGGGTCCTCTCCAGCGTCCCTCTCTGCCCTCTCGTCCTCCTCCCCGGACACCTTGTTTTGCCGGCCGGAGGTATTAAACCCCTCCCCCCGCTGTTCAGTGCTCGCATTGTATGGATTCCTGTGAAATTTGTGTTTTAGGTTCAGTGTTTGTGTGTATGGATTGATGTGATGTTTCTGTTCAGTGCTCGCATGTACAAATTGATGCCAAAATCCCCATGCTCGCTGTTCTTCTTGTTCGCTAGTGTAGTGTTGTGCACCAGAATTCGTGACTTCTTCACTGTACGCCGTAGCCAACCTGACAGCATTTGTGAATGGTCACAGAGGCAACCTGACAGCACTTGTATTCCTATTAATTTTTTGGTGCTGTGATCAGTGGCCAACCTGACAGCATTTGTGAATGATCACAGATCCAATCTGACAGCACTTGTATTCCTATTAATTTTTTGATGCTGTGATCAGTGGGATATATTTTTTTTAACACATTGTTGTTGTGATAACTAACTTCAATGAAATATTTTTTTTTGCTTGATTCAAGCATGGCAGAGAGAGCGGATTGGAGTGGTGCCAATTTGAGGCATTTCATTGATATTTGCAAAGGAGAGATCGAGGCTGGGTTCAATAGAGCCAGTTGGGAAAAACTTGTAGACAAATTTGAGGAAAAAAACAGGTAAAAGACTAACAAAGAAACAATTGAAGAACAAGTGGAATAATATGAGAAAGGAATATACATGGTTTATGGAGTTGAAAAATGCTGCCACTGGACTTGGATGGGATGATGCAAAGCAAACAGTTGACTGCACTAAAGAATGGTGGGATGAACACCTTGCTGTAAGTTTTGCACTACATTTTTCTTTATTCAATGATCATGATTCTATATGGTTGCACTTGCTAACTTTTTTAATTTGATTTGAGAGATGCAACAATCCTGAGAAGGGGATCAAATGCAATCATATGAGGTTCCAAAAACATGGACCAAAGCACCTTGATGATTTGCACATTATGTTCGGTAAGATTCATGTTAGTGGGACCACTGCAATTTGTCCTGGGGACATATTATCGGATGAATCAAGTAATGATGATGATGTGACCAAAGTGACAAAAACTTCAGATGCCGAGGATTAAGCCTGTCGTTGGGGAGGGTATGGATACACCCGTACGTATCCATACTCATACCCATATCTTGCTTATCCACATGTTCCCCTCCCGACTTTTATTCATACCCGATTTCCCCATATTCATTAGATAATTGAGCAGTGACTAACTATGTATGTCTCCGGCCTCATCGTCATCAGCTAGCTAAGTAGAAATGCCCTACGCTCGCTGCCGGGGTAGTCGATCAACAGCAACGCCAAGTCCTCCTCGTTGCCTCTGCCGTCCGTCTCGTTCCGGTGCCCGCCGCCGCCCATCTGCGTGTTGACCCAGGAGCAACGCCGGCCACGCCATTCATGCAGGAGACGGCAGCTATGTCGCCGGGTACTTCCTGTGTACGTACGCGAACTTGTGGTGCCGAGGTAGCCGACGTTGAGGTCGATCCGCGGCTTCTTGCTCACGGCCGGCGCCGGCGCCGGTAGGGCCAGGACATGGGACTCGCACCGCAGGTCGGTCCAGGAGATGAGCACGTACAGGAAGCACCTGGAGCACGCCACGGCCACCATCCCGCCGCCGCCGCCGGAGGGTGAGTCGCAGCCGTCGCCTTGCTCCACGCCGACGCCGTGGCGCTTCACGGAGGACGTGGTCACAAACGACGACGACGGGGACGCGCCCGCACCGCTGTGCTGCTGCTGCTGGTGCGGATGGGGCTGCTGCTGCTTGCCGCGCTCAAACCGTTCCAGGGCCGTCTTCACCTTCACGATCGTGCACACGCTGTGGTATGTCGTCATGGCGCTGACCGCGGAGCCGGGGCTTGGCGCCGGCGCCGGAGCCGGGGCCGTCGTCACGGCGCAGGGTTTCGTGGCTGCGGCGACCGGGAACAGGTTGAGGTCCCTCGCGTTGCCGTCCATGGAGAAGGATGCACAAGATAGATAGAATACCCTCCCCGTACCCGTTTCTCAACGGATGTTACCCATACCCGAACGGGTATGAGATTTTCTATCCATACCCTCCCCGTTTCACGTGGATATGGATTTGAATACTGGGTATGAATACCCGGCGACAGGCTTACCGAGGATATCAAGTTAGCTGCATTCAAGAAAGCAAAACCAAGAAAGAAGAAATGCTAGTACTCCTCAAGTGCTACTAAAGAGAAGGATGAGAAGAGCCCATTCTTTCGATTGTACAGAAATACATGTTTGAAGATCCAATCTGCAGCAGAGAAGATCACCAAAAGTGTTGAAGCATCATCAGCTCCTCCAACCAATCTGGTCCCTAGCATTGCAGAGGTCATGAAGATGGTGAAAGGTTGTGGTGTGCAAGAAAAAACTGCTTTGATGCACACATCCATGTCCTTGATTGTGAAGCCTGAATTTAGGGAGTTGTTTAGCTCGCTTGAAACTAATGAAGGAGGTTCGATTTGCTTAGAGAGGAGCACGAGGAGGATCCAACCAATCTGGTCCCTAGCATTGCGAGAGGCCATGAAGATGGTGAAAGGTTGTGGTGTACAAGAAAAAACTGCTTTGATGCACACATCCGCGTCCTAATTGTGAAGCCTAAATTTAGGGAGGTGTTTAGTTTGCTTGAAACTAATGAAGAGAGGTTCAATTTGCTTGAGAGAGAGCACGAGAAGGAGATGATGAACCGCATCTAGAATATTTTCTTGTGTGGAGAAGGTTAAAGAGGACCGTTTATTGCCCTTATTTCAAAGGTGCGATTGGAGCTATAGACGGTTCGCATGTTCTAGTTTCAGTGCCTGCAGAGGACGTGGTTAACCACACATGTCGACATGGATATACATCTCAGAATGTGCTTGCTATATGTGACTTTGACATGAGGTTTATTTTTGCGGTTGGTAGTTGTTGGTTGGCTGGGCTCGGCACATGACACAAGGATCCTATCATGGATTAGCAAATTTTCTTTCGTTTTTCGTGCCTCATAAAGGTAAACATTTTTCTTACTAAGTTACCAAATGATTTCATTATTAGTTGCTTATATTGAATTGTATTTTTAGGAAAATGTTATCTCGTCGACTATGGTTATCCAAACCGAATAGGGTATCTTACCTCTTTTAAAGGAAGCACGTATTATATATCCAAACCGAATAGGGTATCTCGTCGACATGAGGTTTATCCAAACCGAATATTAGTTGCTATATCCAAGTTTCATGATAAGGAGTTTGATAATGTGATGCGGATGAGGAGTATCTATCAGAAGGGACATGTGAATTGTGCGGCGGCACAAACACAAGAGAGAGTCTTTTTTTTTTTTTGATAGGCAAACACAAGGGAGTCATGATGGGAAAGATGGGGAAACGAGGATACCATGAATATCATTCGCATTAGGATAGCTAATGCTTTGGTTTAGTACGAGAGGTAGATAGATATATGGTGACACAAGACGTCATTATATGAACCATATGTCGTTTGTACTAATCTAGCAATCTATTTATATGGACCATATGTCTACAACGGATGTAGTATATTAAAAAAATGTAGTTTCCCATTCTAAGATCTTTATTCATATGTGGATAATTGAATTGATTAGTGTCTTACGATCAATTAGCATATAATCAGTCTTTTAGACCTTTAGGGGCATTACAACTTTCTCGTAGCTCGCCGTAGCTTTTCCACATCTCATAGGCTAACCAAACACACCCTAAATACTAAGTCTGGATGAATATGTTTTGCTCCCACCATAAGACACCGAATTAGATAAGCTATTTTTTTTTTCTTTCATCATAAATTAAATTGTAACTACATTCTGATGACTATTTTTCATATAATTCCTCAGTTTATTTTTCTGTTAGAAAAAAATATGTCAACCATGACATCAACGCAAACACAGAAAGTGAAGAAAAGAGGAAATATCAAGAACTATCCAAAGTGATCTTAAAACGCCCTAGAAAGAAGTTAAAGAAAAACGCCCTCGAAAGTCAGCAACTTTGTTTTGTCATCTTGCAGAGCGGCCCACGAGTCGTCCACATCTCCACGCTCCCACCCACAAACCAGGCCCAAACCAAACCCCTCATGCCCCACATGTCATCCTCCCGCCCCAACCCTAGCACCGGCATTCCGATCGCTCCCTTCCCGACCCCACATGTCATCCACCCACCAACGACCTCACATATAAATACCCTTCCGTTCGCAAGCCCACCACGCGCCCCCAACCTTCCAGGGGAAAAAAAAGAGCAGACCCCAAATCGGAATCCGCATCCATCCATGGCCGCCGCCGCCCTGCTCCGCCGCTCGCCGGCGGCGCGCGCGCTCCTCTCGCCGGCCCTCTCGTCCCGCCTCGTCGCGTCCAAGTCCCACCTCGTCCCCCGCGCCGCCGCCGGCGGCGCTTGGCGAAGGTCGCGTCCAACACGAAGACCTTCTCGATCTACCGGTGGGACCCGGACTCGCCGTCGACGAAGCCGCACCTCAAGGACTACCAGGTGGACCTGTCCGACTGCGGGCCGATGGTGCTGGACGCGCTGCTCAAGATCAAGAACGAGCAGGACCCGTCGCTCACCTTCCGCCGCAGCTGCCGCGAGGGCATCTGCGGGAGCTGCGCCATGAACATGGACGGCGACAACGGCCTCGCCTGCCTCACCAAGATCTCCTCGGCGTCCTCGGCGTCCACGGTCTCGCCGCTGCCCCACATGTTCGTCATCAAGGACCTGGTGGTGGACATGACCAACTTCTACAACCAGTACAAGAGCGTCGAGCCGTGGCTCAAGCGCAAGGACCCACCGCCGCAGCAGGGCAAGGAGATCCCGCAGACCAAGGCCGATCGTGCCAAGCTCGACGGCATGTATGAGTGCATCCTGTGTGCCTGCTGCTCCACCTCCTGCCCGTCCTACTGGTGGAACCCCGAGGAGTACCTCGGCCCAGCCGCGCTGCTCCACGCCAACAGGTATACCAGCATCATTGCTACCCCCTTTGATACTGAGATGGATGATTGCTGAGTGATGTATGCTGGATCTGTTTGATGATTGCTGAATGATATGTGATTGATCGGTCGTGAGTCATGCTCTTCTGATCATGAAGTAATTCCATTTGAACTGTTTGATGATTGCTTAGTGATGTGTGATTGATCGGTTGCAAGTCATGCTCTGCTGATCATGAAGTAATTCCAGTTGAAGTGATGTGTGTAGATTGTTTGATATAGTTGATAGCTTAGCTACGTGAGCCTGGAAATGATTGTGATCCAGGTAGATTGCCAATTGAAGTGATGTGTGTAGATTGATATAGTTGCTAGCTTAGCTACGCAAACCTGGAGATGATTGTGATCCAGGTAGATTGGTTATTGGTCTGATGTCTTGATGAATTGTTTGTTCCTTAGATGTGATGATCCTTTGTTGTTTATATTGGTGGCAGTAACACCCATGTGAAGTGGTTCCATGATCATGATTGGGTAGCTGCTGTGACTATGATCTGATGATATTAGTATCACTAGTTAAGGAAATGTGTTGAATGCATTTCTGCAGAAGATCGCTTAGACAGCTTTAAAGGCATTGTGGTTCTAGTATTCTTCTAGCATTTAACTTATGAGTTGCAAACATGTCACATCGCCCAACTTAAATTAACATATGGTGGATGTTTTGGTGAATCTATTCCTCTGATAAGTTGTTTGGCAGTGGCGTGCTGAACTGCTAACCTCTCTTCCAGTATAGAGAGTGCTAGTTCCTCGCTTCATCACCGTTAAACTACACTGATGATCAAGCGAATTTAAGATGCTAAAGCCAGTTCTTGTGGATTTTTCTGCACTTGTTTCCCTTGAATGATAGCTGTCTAATATGATAAATTTTCTTTGTTCTAAGTTTTAGGATGTTGCTAAGTCCATGACACGTTCACCCTTTTTAGGCTTCCGCTGTGGGGGACGCTTATCAAACCAAAACCCAACATGTTCATGCACCTTCAAGCTCGAGGATATCACGGGGTGTCAGAGAAGAGAAACCTGCGGGACCACAAACGTAGATTGCTTGCAGAAAAATATGAGCTGAGGGGAAAGCTGTATAAGGCTGTCTGTAGGGACCCTGATCTTCCATTGGATATGCGGGAGAAGTTCCGCTATAAGTTGTCCAAGTTGCCAAGAAATAGCTCCATGACACGCCTTAGAAACCGCTGCATTTTCACAGGCCGGTCTCGCGCTGTCTACAAGAAATTTCGCATGTCCCGTATTGTGTTCCGCACATTGGCAAACAAGGGTGAACTGACGGGCGTAAAGAAAGCATCGTGGTAGATGCTAACGAGCCAGTAGAAAAAAGCGATAGCTCTGCAGTAGTACAGGAAAATAAGGTTGTTTACATGCAACCTTTCAGTGTGTGATCCCTGAAACAAGCTTTAAAGTTTCTGACCAGCAGCCAATTTTATTTAAATATTTTAGCTGAATCAGTGTACTGTACTGTTTTTTTATATATATTATGCACTTATGAAGTTAAAGGATCAGAACTTGTTTCTGAATGCAGATTTTTTTTTCTGTTATCTTCACACTGGGTTGTGAATATGTTGCGCTTGTTTCTGTTATCAGTTACTCTGTACTTCATGTTGATAAGTAGTTGCCACCTCACTCCAAAGTTTACATCATGTGCTCAGAATGATTGTGAATATTGTATGTTAGAGTAATCCGACTTCATAAGTTGTTTGTTTCAGTGTTTTTGGCTACTTTTATTCTACCTTCTGGACTTCTCACTTCTCTGAAGTCTGTTCAGCATTAACGTATTTGCGATCCATGCTGATATGTTGAGTCATTTGTTATTCCAGTGTTTTATTTGATTGTATGATCCATACATCAGCTGTTTGATTCATCTTACCTCTGTTTAATTTATTTGATGTCCACATAGAGGGTTTGTGTTAGATCATAGGAACTAAGATATGGCAGTTAACTTTCATTAAATAATATGATAACCAACTTTGTTTGCAGTTAGTGTAATTAATGAACATTAATGTTTTTTGGTGTGCAATATTTATATCCCAATGGAGTGATTGTGAAGTACTTGCCCGGTTTGGTTCAGTTTATGAGCTTTGAACTTGTGATGCCCAGGTAGGGCATGCTTGCATTCCACGATGGGTCTTGTGCTATAAAATGTCCATTCGTTGTTCCAGATGGATACAGGACAGCCGTGACCAGTTCACCAAGGAGCGCCTGGACGCCATCAATGACGAGTTCAAGCTCTACCGCTGCCACACCATCAAGAACTGCACGCATGCCTGCCCCAAGGGCCTGAACCCGGCAAAGCAGATCGACACGATCAAGAAGCTCCAGTTGGACGCCTGAAGGGAATCATGTCTTCCCTTCAAAACGAACATGGAACAAACCTGTGAAGATTTGCGATAAACTTGCCTTTTTTTTTATTCCGTCTTTGCGTCGTGGTTTCTGCCTGACAAATAATTCCCCGATTGGGGCCTCCTCTCTGATGCTCGCATTTGTGTCAGGTGCAGGTAGTGTAGGGAGTGAATAACTGCTACCTTATTTCATTTTTATGCTGTATCTAATGTGGTACTCTGCAATGCGATGTATGGATTACTGTCATTCGTGGATGATTTTCGTTGCATTTAACATT
This sequence comes from Miscanthus lutarioriparius, assembly GCA_904845875.1. NCBI lineage: Eukaryota > Viridiplantae > Streptophyta > Magnoliopsida > Poales > Poaceae > Miscanthus > Miscanthus lutarioriparius. The sequence goes on along the minus strand of CAJGYO010000007.1, from coordinate 107,317,612 downwards.
TGCTTCACATGCTTGTATACCGAGCAAAGTCATTACTTGTTGGCGCGGTGCTCGTTGGTGCTTTTCCCCTTGAAGATTTTTTTAACACTTTTTTAAAACTATTTTTAATTATAAACACTGTTTTTTTAAAATCTAACACTTTTTTAGCACGCCTATTGCCACGACGCGGAAAAACAACTTCTGCGCCATGCATGCCATGCATGGCAACGCGGCGAGTGGGCACTTCCCGGGCCATGGCGCTAACGTGGCGAGGAGCTGTTGTGCCGCCACACTACTGCAGCGCAGCAACAAGGCTGACACGCCCCAGCCATGGCGCGGCGGTCAAAGCGGCAGCAAATGGAACAAAACACTTCATTATGTTCTCACATGAGTTATTTAAATCGTGTATCGGTTTAACGAATAGGTCGATATGAAGGTTAAGTGCGAGACAATCAATACACAAGTTCACAATACTATCTTCGCCATAAGGATTCGACAATACCTGCATTAGATATAAGCTCGACAAGTCATAATTACGACACAAGTTCATCAATACATAAGTTCGACATTACTCGACATACTACATGTTCCATCGGTATATGGGTGTCCGAGTATAAGTGCACCATGTTATCCTAAAGAACTCCTACGACCCAGTAGTATATGGGTACCGCATGACGTCATTTGCCTCTTGGACGTGAAGGCGATGCGTTAGGGGTGAACCCAACGTCGGTACGGTCTCGCTGGCGGTAAACTCGGAGGTACTGCTGAGTGTAACTAGGACCTTGCAATTACAATATAGGCATCATTACTTACAATGTTTAAGTAATTGTGGCGTATATAACGAAGGTTTGTTTCAAGTACACATTATTTAACCGTGTAGGAAATGGTGCATCACAAAGCTGAGACATCCCAATCTCATCGTAGTCCTCCTCCTTGTCCTCGTCCTCGTCCTCGTCCTCGTCCTCGTCCTCCTCAACGTCGTGCTCCGCAGGACCCTTGCCTGCATTGCCGGGAGTACGAACATGAGAAGTCCCAGCAGCCGTCGTATCGGAGGAACCTGCTCGTGTCGGCATAGTACTCGAGCGTAAGGAACTAGACAGGTCCAGGTCATAGGGCATCTCCCACGGAGTATCAATGCAGCTGAGCTTCTGTGTCAGCTTCTTGCAGCTCCTCCTCACTTTCTGAAAAAAAGAAAACACGGATGAATGAGTCATGGGAACCATTTAACCACGGTCATGGCTTTGAAAATAGAATGTGCATCGACGAAGACGTGTAGAATGCCGTGTGGCTCCTCTATGGTCTCGTGAAGTCGCACGGCTGCTTCGTTGGACAGACTTGTCAACTGTGTTGCCTGCATACACAATCGAGGTAAGTTCGTATCACTACAATTCATAGGAACGCCGACGTGCAGTTGTATTGAAATTCAAATTTCTTACCACGTATCTCTGTAGCGGGGCTCTCTGAAGCTATGTCTCCATCCTTGTCGCCTCATCGTACGCATCCTTGTGAGGAGAGGGAGGCCGGGCCGCAGTCCTGTGTTGGGCTTCGCCGCACCGTGGGCCGTGGCGCGGCACTTGCCGCGCCAAGATGCGTGGCACGGCAGCTCCTGCCATGTCAGCGGCCATGGCCCGGGGAAGTGCCACGTCATCGCCGCCGCCGCGCCGCCATGCATGGCACGACAGAGTTGTTTTCCCTTGCCGTGGCAATAGGTGCGGCAAAAAGTGTTAGATTTGAAAAAAGCAGTGTTAGAATTAAAAATAGTTTAAAAAAAGTGTTAAAAATAAAAAAATCGCCTTGAAGAAGTATTTGGGCTGTTTGGGCCTTCCAAATGTGAAGTATTCGGTTTTAAGCGGTATGTGAAGCAATCTCCGAATATGAGTATAGGAAGCGTGTTCAGTTAAATGTTTGAACAAAGTTGCAACGTATTGTTTGCATTTTGAATTTTACACAGTACAACATAGACGCTCACAATACGCACGCATACTCACTACGTAAAAAACGATTTTTAGCAACGGGACGAATTTTTTTAGTAGGGCGGTGGTGATGGAGCCGCCCCTACGATGGCGTCGTTCGGGAGCCTAGACACCACCGGCCTACAAATGAACGATGGGCCGGTGGTGATCTGAAACGCCCTACAAATGAGTTTGATTTGTAGGGCGGCTCACTTCTAACCGCCCGGCATTTCTATTTGTAAAGGCGGTGGTGATTGAGCCGCCTTACAAATGCCCCGTATAAAATACCTCCGATTTGTAGGGCGGCTCAATCACGGTCGTCCCTACAAATGACCCACATATAAGCTACATGACATCTTCTTCCTCCTCGGGTCACTCACTCCAACCCGGTGAAAGAAAGGTGGGGAGGCCTTGGGCACCTCCCAAAAATTGCTTTACTAAGAGGCGTAAGTTTGGTCTCAAATCCTTTGGTGGAGAGGTTGTAGAAGGTAAGAAAATGCTATTTCATACTTTTTTTTTAAGTTTTAATGGTTGGTTAGTGAGTAATTAAAGTTTTGTTTTCTCTCTCTTCTATGGTGCTTGAGCTACTTATGAAGCAAATTAGACCCAAGTTTTAAATGTACTAGGATAAATTAGAGAGGAGAACAAGATTATACCCTTATTTGGTCCATGTTTCTTGATTTTAGTGAACAATTAGTTAGTTTTATGCATGTTTCATGTGCATGTAGATCTAGATCTAGGGTTTGATTTTTTATTAATTTTATTTTTGTAAATTTATGTTTGATAAAATTGGACTAGGGTTTGTATGAAAGATATTGGATAAAGTATAATTGTTGCTAATTGTTGTCTATGAAATTGTTTATTGTAATCAATAAATGTGTATTTTAATTATTTATGGATAAATAGGCCATTAATTAATTTTCCTCTACCATGGTGTGTTGTATGCTTCATGTAATTATATTAGATTTATATTCATATATATCTAAAGTATATACAATTATTCTCAAGTAATTATTAATTTGATTCATTTTTATATATATCTGAATAAGTAGTCCTTTAATGTTTGTTTTGTTGTTGTTGTAAAGATGGAGTACATGAACTCTTGGATGTATGATTCGTTAAGGTTCAAGGTAGGTTTCCGTGAAGAGGTGGATAAATTTATTGAAGCATGCAACGACATTGAAAGAGAATAAGGATACAATTATTTGTCCTGTAAAGATTATAAGAACCATATGACATGGACGGATGTGACTATCATCGGATCACATTTGATTATGCGAGGATTGTTGAGGACTACAGTGTGTGGATTCATCATGGTGAAACGATTATTGTTAACAGCGAGGATGAGGAGGAATCTGACGGCGAAACCATAGAATCCTTGTGCCAATATTCAAGAGCTTGATGAGCGAATGGATTTCGAGTTTGGCAATGAACAAGGTGGTGATCTTTGGTGGTTGGGATGGTAGCAGCGAAGGTGGTGCCAATAATGATGGTGGAGCACGTGTCGGGGATGAAGATGATTTGGAGGACATGATTCAAGCCCTTGGACCCGGAGATTTTACTAAATAGCCCGAAAGGTCTAGAAAATTTGGAAAGGGTGACAAAGGCATCGAAGGAGGCGTGTATGGTGTTGAAAAGGGCTGTCAGACACATTGGACATTGCTCGTTTTATTGCTTGAGTGCCCATCCTAAAAGGCTAAATACAATTTGGTCGAATTGTAGTTTCAATGATCTATTGCATCTCTGTCATGGGTCTTTGCCACAACCAAACTTCGGTTCCACCAACACATACCAAGCGAAGAAGGTCATAAGTCCATTGACAATGGGGATTGAAAAAATCCATACATGCCCCAACCACTCGTATACTTTTTCATGGCGAAACGTTTAAGAATCAACGGATAAATGTCCTCGGTGTGGGCCGGCGAGTACAAGAACAATGACCTTTACGGTGGGGACGAAGCCTCCATGGGGAAAAAAGAGGAATAAGAAGGGTACAAAAAGGTGGTACAAGAATCTCATTTGAGGACACTCCATTAGGCAACGATGCAAAGCGGAAGAATTCTGCCTTGGTAATGTGGTACCCGCCAAGACCAACCGCTTGAGGCGTATCTTCCTAAACCCTAAAGAAGTCGCACTCATGACATGGTGGGATGATGAGCGCAAGGTGGATGATGATAAGATTGCACACCCGGCTGATTGTAGTCAGTGGCAAAGGTTTGATGAGAAGCACAAAGAATTCAGCGATGACCCAAGGAATGTATGGTTTGGCTTGAGCACCAATGAAATGAATCCCTTCAATGAGAGGATGAGTGACCACAGCACATGGCCAGTGATCTTGACCATGTACAACATCCCAATATGGTTGTGTCAGAAGAGAAAGTACCTTCTCCTCACTATTCTTATTTCTGGCTCTAAACAACCAGGCATTGATATAGACGTGTTCCTCGAGCCTTTGATGCAAGAAATGGAGAGGCTATGGAGGCATGGGGAGCAAATGTACGATGCGTTCCGAAAGGAGGACTTCATATGTAGAGCAATAATATTTGTTACTACCAATGATTACCCCACGCTGTTTGCTTTGTCTAAACAGATCAAAGGAAAGACAGGATGCTTGGTTTGCTTGAATGGTACTACATGGGTGTACCTAGATGCATCCAAGAAGATAGTTTACCCTAAGGAACCGGCGCTTCTTAAAGACAAGTCACAAGTACCGCAGACAAATTGTTCTTTAGATTTTATGACAACGCCCGGAGATTGAACCCCTCTCCAAAGAAAGCGTCATAACGAGAGAACACGTCTATAGAATGGTGAAAAACATGTGCGTCATCTATGGAAAGAAGAATCTAGATGGGACGAACAGAGATAGAAGCACACCTTCTGTCGAAGGCGTACCTTTCAAGAAACAATCGATCTTCTTCGATGTCGCCTTATTAGCGGACTTGGAGGTCACCATGCCATTGATGCTATGCACATGCGAGAAGAATGTCTTTGAGAGTCTCATTGCCACCTTGATGGACACGAAGCAAGTCAAAGGATGGTCTAAAAGCGGAAATACATGGTGCGACTAAGCGTGATGCCACAACTTCACCACATGCACGAGGCTAATGGAAAATATACTCGCCCATGGCGTGCACTTCAACCTAACACCCAGAGCGAGAAGAGAGCTATATGCACTTTCACGAGGGGATCAATGTCGACTAGGTTTTCACAAATATGAAGAAGCTAGTGTCGATGAAGGACTTGTCAATAACACCTTTGCAAGGCTCACGATTGCCATGTGATCTTGGCGGTGTTTCTACTACCTATTGCAATCGAGGGCTATAAAGCGAGTTCTTGAAAATGGCCATCACCCATGTGCTACTTCTTTTCAAGATCTCACGGAAGGCGATTGGCAAGCAAAGAGTCGAGTGACCTACATGAATTTGTGGTGGAGACACAAAATCAATGGAGATGTGTTTGCCTCCTGCTTTTTTTGATATAATGCCACATCTCATGATTCACATGGTTCATCGAGATCTGGTATGCCGGCCCTTGCTACTTGCATGAAATGTGGTCCCTCTGAGCGGTTCATGTCGGTTCTAAGTCGATACACGCATAATCGAGCATACCCGAGAGGGCTCCATGATAGAGGGTTCTGATTACTAAAGAAGTCATTCGAGTATTGTCAAGAATACCTAAAAAGTCTGAAAGGGATTGAGTAAACCCGATTCTCGTCACAAGGGTAAATTTGGTGGGGAAGGGCACCGATGGTAGAAAAGTGTTCATCGACCATGATTACAAAGAGGTGAGTCGGGCGCATTACGGTGTCTTCTGAGTACACAAGGCCCGATGCAACCGTACATTGATGAACACTTGGCTATCATTATGGCGGAGAGAAATAACCGTTCGGATGATTGGGTGCGTGAAACAACACAAAAGCAACGACTAACTACATGGTTGAAGGACCAAAACATACCGCCTAGAGAAACCATAGACTCTTTTACCATCGAGACAAGTGACATCTTGAAATGCTTATGACATCAATGGGTATCGTACTATACCCGCATAAAGGATAGTAAATATGTGAACCAAAACAACGGCATTGAATAGAGGCTCTCGATGGATCGGGGCAAAATATCAATACTTTGGCATCATTGAAGAGATATAGAAACTTGACTATGGAAGGGATATAACGGTGGCCCGTTTTCGATGCTTTGGATTAAACAACACCAAGCCCAGCGAGATCGGATTGAGAGTTACGGACCTCGAGAATCTAGGCTACCAAGATGACCCTTGGGTGCTCGCTTCACGTGTCGCACAAGTTTTCTATATGTCGACCCACAAAGTAACCTCTCCACGAAGAAGAAGACAAAGCACGTGGTTGCCTCCAGGAAAACAACACATTATTGGAGTTGATGGCGTGGATGATGTTGAAGCTTACAATAACTTCGATGAGATGCCGCTATTCACGGACTTTTCTAAGTAGATTAGTGTTGTGGAAAAAACCTCCCCAAAGACATATTGCTATGGGAGCGAAAAGGTGTCAAGGGTAAAAGAGTCGTTCTGTTGGGCTAGCTAGTTGTTGAGCGTGGAGTGTTTATGTAAGTGTGTGTTTGTAAGACTTCATTTATGGATGCGTGCGAGACTATATATTTATGTACGTGTGTAAGACTACATATTTTTGTATGTGTGTGAGACTACATTTATGCATGTGTGTGAGACTACCCTTTGCAACATCTAGATGACTCTATTTGAACATCCACTCTATTGCTACTAAAACTTTATGAAATCACTTAACACTTTATGAAATGAAGAAAT